>JAUCMX010000014.1:4030082-4110082 GCA_033459395.1 Hemibagrus guttatus | reverse complement strand
TGTTTAACAATAGTTTTCTTGGGCACTGAGTCTAATAGTCTGGAGGATTGGGTAGAGTTTTGTGGCCCGCTGGTCTGCTTCGGGGTCTGCAAATATGAAGGCAAGAGACATTGAAATTCATCATATACATACAATACTCAATAAGGAGAAGGGAGAAATCAGCTTAAACAGCTTACTGTCTTTTGTAATGATGAGGGCATCGTCTTGTTCTTATACCTTGAGGAGATTAGAGAAAGTGTTTTATTCATTTTAATGTGCGGATAAAAGAACGTTATTTCTCAAATCAGCTGAAACTCAACAACTCGTTGAAATGTAAAAATAGATCTTTTAATTATAGATAGATAGATAGATAGATAGATAGATAGATAGATAGATAGATAGATAGATAGATAGATAGATAGATAGATAGATAGATATGATCGAGAGAGTTTTTAGAGAATTATTGATTGATTGATTGATTGATCGATAGACTGACTGATCGATTGATTGACAGATATATAGACAGATCGATAGATTTGGGGTCCAAATGCCTGAGACCACATTGAAAATTTGTTTGTTTGTTTTTTTTATTTAAAACTGCACATAAACAAAATATTTTAGAATTTTTTTAAAACAAAAAAGGGATGTGCAACACTATTTATATATAAGTCACTATTTAAATGTATTCACTGCTTTGTACAAAAGAACCAGTTCTCCAGGGTTCTACGCCGTTGGGTTTGATCCAACATGGAGGATAAGGTTTTGCAAGAAATTTTCAAATTCATGTAAATATTTCTAAAAAAGTTGCTGGTAATATCATTTAGAATGAAAATATTTGTGGTAATTTGAAACCGAAGCATTTTCACTAGTGCTCTCAGACTCTCACACCTCATGACAGACAGACAGACAGACAGACAGATTGACGTAAAGAATGCTGATTTAAATTAAAACTTTTCGGTCACGGCAACTCACACTACAGCCAATCAGAGGGTCTCATTGAGAAGTGTTAAACTTGGGGCTGTTTTTATTTTCTCTGTTAAGGAAGTGAAACCAAGTGTTTTATGAGTGAAAGAAGACACTTTATAAAGAATTAGTCTTAGTGTAACTAAGTTATAACAACATTTAAGGTTTTTAAAAAATTTTCTTAACTTCTGTTTGACCGATGTACCCATCACTCCAAAGTCAAATCTTTTTTTATTATTATTGTTTCTGGGTCAGCATGAGAAAAGAAAATAATAAATTGTAAATAAAGCCTAAAACATATGCTGGTTTTTATGTACCATGAGTTTTTGTGGCTTAAATATGTGACTATGAAGTGGTGTATTGATGATGATGATGATGATGATGATGATGATGATGATGATGATGATGCTAGTGATGATGATGCTAGTGATGATGA
This sequence comes from Hemibagrus guttatus, assembly GCA_033459395.1. Lineage (NCBI taxonomy): Eukaryota > Metazoa > Chordata > Actinopteri > Siluriformes > Bagridae > Hemibagrus > Hemibagrus guttatus. The sequence continues at coordinate 4,108,704 of JAUCMX010000014.1, read as the reverse complement.
TGCTAGTGATGATGATGACACTTACGATTGCAGTAAACGATGGTGATGATCAGAAGCAGGAGCAGAAATCCACATCCAGCAACCAAAGGAATGAAGATGTGCAGCTCACAACCCAAAAGCACATCTATCTTTTCAGGCTTTTTCCCTGATGAATATATTAAACAAGTGTAACATGTGAGTGGAGGAAAAGTGAAAAGTCAAATCTTTTCACACAACAGCTTTATTTCTCCTCGCTGGTGTTTGCATACATCTTATTAGGATTTGAAAGGATTTGTTTGCATACATCTTATTAGGATTTTGCGCTTTATTATTAACAAGAGGCCTGTAACACCCTGAACTCTTACATTATCCGTAAACACCTTGCATCTTTGAGCGTTTGAGTCGGTTTTATGAAGATCGCATGTCAGATAGCTACATGGAAATGATCTAAACCTGTCAGATTCTTCACTGCCAAAGTAAGTGTAAACGTTTCAAATCTTTTTTGTAGGAAATTCTGTACAGGAGTATACTGTATATTACAAAAAATGAATTACAGCTAATAACTAAAACAAATATAATAATAATAATAGTAATAATAATAATAATACCACCTTTGGCATTCTGTGGACATGTCACTGCAGCAGTTGTCCTGGAGGTCACTGGCTGAACTGTTGTTATTTTCGGTTTAGATGTTGGTTGGACTGAAACGACTGTAAGAGGTGAGACCTGTTAATCATTGAATTTATATATATATATATATATATATATATATATATATTTTATATATATATATATATATATATATATATATATAAAATATATATATATATATATATATATATATATATAAGATGTATTTATATCTATATAGATGTATTTATATTTGTATAAATGTATAAGATGTATTTATATATATATATATATATATATATATATATATATATATATATATATATATATATATATATATATATATATATATATATATATATAAAAAAAAACATCTATGAGGAAGCCCACTGCAGCTTCCTCCTGTATGTATATTCATATATACATCCCAATAGACATCTTTTAAGATGAAACTGTTCTTTTCTTACTGTCTTTTGTCCAAAAAAAGAACTGGACATACTTTAAGTTTAAGGTTCATAATCCATATTTGAGCTTAGATGCTCTGTAGCCTAGTAATACAACTAAAAAAATAAAAAATAAAATATATGAGCGCTCGACCGTGTAGTTGACTAAAACTGCTGAAAATGCAGTTTGGTTTTTATCAGCTGTAAAAACACAGGCCGACCTAGATAAGCTGGTAGCTGAAAAATTTCACTTCCTAAATTACTTCATCATTATAAAACATATCAGTAAAATAATTAGAAAGTCTTAATTATTTATAAATCACATTCCAAGTGGCTAGAAAGTAGCTTCCGTGAAAGATTGTCTAGCAGTTCATCACCATCATCTCTGCATGTATTTTGGTATCTGGTATACAGCTGACCAAAGTTGACATCTATGGTGTAGGAATGGTGTTGGCGTTATAAGGCGCTTATTAGCTGTGCAGATGTTAATAACCCACCTTTCTCTCCGCGCAGTTTAAAAGTGGAGCTGAAATCCAGCGCGTTGTTGTTGATGGACACGCAGCTGTAATAGCCGCTGTCCGTCTCCTGCTGAAAATGCTTCAGTTCCAGAGATTTCTCTTTCACTGTGAATTTATTTTTGTCAGCCGCTGTGCCTGTTTTCTTACTCTTGCTGTAGGTCCCAATGTACTCAAAGCCGTTTCCTTTCATCCGAAGCCAAAAGACTGACCCCGAATGTTCCCCGGTGCAATAGATGGTTTTAGATTCATTCTCATTTAAAACTATCTCATCATTCTCATCAGCACCACCTTCAACACCTAAATACGTGAAATGAAATCGATTAGCCACCAATCATAATAACAAGAGAAAGACATTCATATATAAAGATACATATTTTAGGAAGAGAGGTTGTCAAAATGCTGTGGTTAAAAAAAGGAAGAAGAAATGTGTCTTGAGAATGAGGATGTTTCCAATCGACAGTGAACACATTTCTACCAGTATATACTTCTGAGAAGTTCAGCAAGTAGGTATAATATATACATTCAAAATTTATATGTAGATTTATTTATAAAACACATTTTGGATTGGATTGAGAAAACGCCCAGGGTTGAAATATTTTTTGAATAAAGGTTGAAAAAGGATAAAACGTTTTGGATTAAAAAAAAAAAAAAAAAATTGGAATAGAAGAAATATTCGAATCAAAAAGTAAAACAAAATAATCCGAATAACCTTCGCGTTCACATTCAGCTGTAATGTAATGCTCCCTTGTAATGTTCAATTCTGTTTACATCAATTTTATAACCTCTTCTAACTCTAATACGTCGCTCAGGAAAATAAATCGCATTTCTTACCTTGAAATACAAATAAAAGAAAAATCAGAATCAGAGTCATTTTCTTGTTTTTGCCTGGTTTCGCGCTCAGGTATTTTTTTTTTTCAGTTAATGCCAGAAGCTAGAAAATGAAGAGTGTGAAGAAGAAGAAGCGATGCATGACCTCGATCATTTCTCCTCCCCGATTCTCACACTCATTTCTCTTTCACTCACTGCACTTCACACTTTGTTAGCCCAAACAAAGATCTGTCAAAAAAAAAGAAAAAAAGAAAAAAGTCTGACATGGAATAAAACAAAAGAAACGGTATTGGATTTTTTTTTTTTTTATCTCATAAGTATTACAGAGGATATGTTTTAAAACAAACATTAATTGCACATTTTTAACATTTTTGATCACATCCAAATTTTCACACGTGAATAATCTCTTATTTGTTTTGTTTTTTTTGTTTATTTCATGTTAAGTATTCATACAATCATGTTTTGCATGATTTCTTTATTTGCACCTGATAACTTTTTTTAAAGCGGTGTTTTTTTTAATTAAACGTGATTTTTTACCGCATTCGTTTATTTTTAAGATTGTTTATAAGGTGTGATATAATTCTGTCACAACAAGTAAACAGTATGAAAATATTTGAGTTTAGATGTAGAATTTCAGGGCACAGCACTGTGATAGGATCTTTCTCACGCCTTTCTCCCACATCACAATCTAAAATCTTTATTAGTGATGTGTGTGTGTGTGTGTGTGTGTGTGTGTGTGTGTGTGTGTGTGTGTGTGTGTGTGTGTGTGTGTGTACAGACGTTCTATAGTGAGCTTATAAAAGTGGATCACATACAACGGAAATTGGATAAATGCTACTTGTAATCTTTTATACATCATGCATCATGCAAAATGCAGCAGGGTTGCAGAACCATGCACCAGCCTGAGGGTCTTGCAGAGTGCAAGAAATCCCACCAATCAGAAGCCGAGCTGAGACCCTGTCAAAAAAACCGCAGGCACTTTATACGCACCAGATACTAAACATCATCTATCTACACTACAGCCATTTTCATTGTTCATTGTTCATTGTTTCAGCGCAATAAAATCACCTGGGCATGCCTGTATTACATTCACCACAGTAAAAACCCACATATATATTATAAATCCAGATGGATTAAGTGAGCATAGTTTGTAAATTTTTTGCAAAATTTTCTGTACTAATGATCAGATGAAAACAAGTCGATTGTTAAGAGTCAGTTGACTTCATTGTCACGTAAATGGCTGTGAAAGAGCAATTACCATTTGATCATAAAAACAGGGGCAAAATAAACATCATAACTATGTAGCAAAGCAAAAATATGCCTAATGTATATCACTTCAAATAATAGACCAGTGAAAAGTAGTACATATAGAAAATTAATGTTAAATTCATTAGATTAAAATCAGTAAATTACATGTGTGTGTGCGTGTGTGTGTGTGTGTGTGTGTGTGTGTGTGTGTGTATACAAAGGCAAAGAAACTTGTGTGCTTTCATTTTACAGTGATATATAACAAGGAAGCACACAAGTGTGTTTGTCTTTGTATGCTGTAACATCATCATTTCCCTTTACTGAAATTAAGAGGCACAAACCTATTCCAGCATGACGGTGATCTCATTAATGCTCTTGTAGCCGAATGAGCACAAAAAAAAAACCACACAGACATCCAGTGGAAAGCCTTCCCAGAACAGTCAAGCTTATTACATTTACATTTCTGGCATTTAGCAGACGCCCTCATCCAGAGCGACTTACATTTTTAGATCATTTGATACAACTGAGCAACTGAGGTTTTAAGCGCCTTGCTCAGGGACCCAGCATTGGCAGCTTGGTGGACCTGGGATTCAAACTCACAACCTTCTGATCAGTAAATCTAACACCTTAATCACTATCCTACCACATTATTATGAGGTCAAAGAGGGACTAATTCTGCAAAGGGATATCAATAATCATGAGTGTTATGGTCAGGTGTACACAAAGGTTTTAGTACTTTGAGAATGTATCTTTTATCTAGAAGGGTGTTTGTAGTGCAGCCTTAAACATCTTTACTAATTTAAGGTACAAAACAAAATTTTTGGTTCATTTCAAGGTGTAGGATACATATTAAAGGTATAAAAGATAAAAGCATGACCTTAGCAACAAGCACAGTTACAGCTCAGTACATTTATTAGTACCTTTTTTAATACCTTTTTTATACTAAAAGTGTGAAACGTGCTAGATGGTAAATATTTTGCTTTACGTAACAACCAAATCTATTTTTTTCTGAGAATATATAAAAGATAGACTTTTAGTATAATGTGCATTTTAAACCATAATCCAGTTTCATTTCCCATAATGAAAAAAATGCACTTCTTCAATAGCATATGGGACTCCCCCCCCCCCCCCCCCCCCCCCCCCCCAAAAAAAAACACATGACATGTTTCATTTCTGTCATTATTGTTTCTATGCTGAAGACTTCATCTGTATCAGCACTATATACTATTATTTATCTGCTATGAAGGAAATCCAGAAGTAGACAATACTCTAGCTGTCCAGACTTCCTATAAACTTCGGTTACACCGCAGACAGAATTTTTGCATTTCATGACAAAATCAGTAAAGTTGCCTTTTGCCATTGTAAGTTGCCATTAAAATTGTTTGGTATTGTCTAGAAGCCTGAGATTTGGACCCATATCAAAGCAAAACAACTGAACCACATTGATCTTTTCATAGTCCACCGACCACAACCTACCCTGCTTCTAATTTCCAGCATGATAAACCACGTCCTCTCCATGTCCTCTCAAAATGGCTCCATTAACATGACTTCAGTGTACATCAGTGGCCTCCAGTCTAACTCTAATTGACACCTTTAGGATTCAGTGGATCATGAGCTTCACAGCAAACAAATCTTCAGCAATTGTGTGATGTAATCAAGTTAACATGGACCAGAATCCATACTGTGTAGAATTGAAGGTATTCTAAGGGCAAAGAGTATCCAGTATTACTATGGTGTTCCTTATAACCTTATAAAGCATCTGCTTGCTTTAAAGTCTATGTAATAATACAAGATTATTTTAGCATACTGTAGAAATATGGTACATATTTAGGGAAACTGTGCTTTATTGGCCATTAGGAAACTTCTATAATAGACCTGCTGCCAAGCAAAAAAGCAGGCAAGGAGGGTTAGCTGAATACTGCCCCCTGTGGGCTGAAAACGTGTTTCATTTTTTTTAATAACAGCAAAATGAAGAGTAAATGTCAGTATTTTATATCCTATGTCACTAGTATCAAACTCAACTTCCCAAGCATAACACCACTACTTTATTCTCTTTTGTTACTCCCCTCAGTTTAGCTTTAGTAATTAGCTTTTGTGAACTAGAACTCGGTAGTGGTATAGTAGCAGTATAGCAGTTTAGTTGTATAGTCATCCTAGTCGACTGGGTGTTTGCTGACTTAAAAGGCATCAGATAACTGTGAGTACTGATTAATTCTGCTCCTGAAGTCTCTAGTGATGTTGATTTGATAAATAATGCTTCTGATTCACAGATTGGAAGCTTTAAATAATGCAAAAGAATCATTTTGTATAGATTTCCTTTTATTTATTTCTTATAGATTTCGAGAATATGACTGACGGAAGATCTGAAGAGGTTTTAAACCAGTTTTCTTTTTAATTATATCTTATCTTTTATGAAGGTTTAAATGGAAAGGAAGTTGGAAGCTTTAGATAAACAATAAATCACAACTTTATAACAATGTCATTTTGGAAAGATCATCAAACATGACCGAAACACCATCATAACACATCCAGGAAGTCACATGATTTTGACCACATGGTGTCACTAATAAGGCAGAATTACCAGAAAGAGTAAAGACCTAAGATTTATTAGGCCAAGAAATAAAAAGCAAGATCAAGTAATAAAGGAAAAATGGTTAAGAGTAAAGACATAGAAGCTACAATAGAGTAGGATTTATGTATTTTGGCTGAATGCAATTCATCACTGAAGTAGAAAACAAATGGCTTTTGAACTTATGACCTTCAGTTCAGTTCATTCATTCATTCATTCATTGTCTACCACTTATACGATCTACTCTCGGTTCACAGGGAGCCTGTGCCTATCTCAGGCATCATTGGGCATCAAGGCAGGATACACCCTGGACGGAGTGCCAACCCATCGCAGGGCACACACACACACACTCTCATTCACTACGGACAATTTAGAGATGCCAATCAACCTACAATGCATGTCTTTGGACTGGGGGAGGAAACCCCCGAGAGAACATGCAAACTAATGCACACACACAGCGAAGGCGGGAATCAAACCCCCAACCCTGGAGGTGTGAGGCAAATGTGCTAACCACCAAGCCACCGTGCCCCCCTCAATTCAGTTAAATTCAGTTCAATTTAATTTGATTTGATTTGATTTGATTTGATTTGATTTGATTTGATTTGATTTGATTTGATTTGATTTGATTTAATTAGATTTGTATAGTGCTTTTAACAATGGACAAAGAAGTGTTACAGAAATATATAAATTTAAAATCAATTTATCCCTTAAGACAGAAGTGGCGGTGTTGAGGAAAAACGACCTGAGACAACATAAGGAAGAAACTATCCGAGGATCCAGGCTCCAAATGGAACCTAACCTGTTTTGGTTGACACCTGATAATGTGATTATAAAATGATTTCCCTTTCATAAAGGTGTACCATATGGTCAAAAAGAACAATTATGAAACTATTCTAGTACCATAAAGTCTATCGTATTGCTATCTGTCACTCTACTCAGATCTACTAGCACTGCTAGACTGATCCCACCATCTCTCAGTGTAAGAGAGGGGTACACCTCAAGAGCCTTTTCTGCTCTGGCACAAAGGTGGTGGAATGAACTTCCACAAGATGTCCGAACAGCTGAGTCACTGGCTGTCTTCAAACGATGGCTGAAGACCTAGCTTTTTTCTGAAATACTAGCACTTATTTTTTCCCTGTTTGTTTTGCATATTTAAAAAAAAAGTGCTATACTTTCTCCTAACAGAGTTTTAGGCTGATGGTATACTTAGTCTGTGACCTAGTGAACCAGTGTTGATGTATTAATTGGTAGAGACTTTAGAGCTCTTTTGTACATCACTCTGGATAATTGGAATGTGGTAGCTTAGTGGTTAAGGTGTTGGACTACTGGTTAGAAGGTTGTGAGTTTGAATCCCAGGTCCACTAAGCTGCCACTGCACAAGGCCCTTAACCCTCAATTGCAGAAAAAAATGTAAATGATGGGGGTTTGAGTAGAAAACTGTTCATGGTAATTGCAGTCCAATGTAGTTATCATGGTTTCTAAGTGGTACCATCAACAGCAATCCCATTTATCTCCAGGCTGTACATGTGGGCCATCCTGAGCAGCAGAGAGAGGCCTACAAATGAGCTCTCCAGCCAGAAGGAGGGCATCAAGCTGAAGAATATTTAACATCAATTGAAGTACCAGCTTTTATTTGTCAAAAGTAAAGAAATTCTTTTCTAAGCTTCTTAGCACCAACAGTAGAACCCAAAGGGGCAGCATGGAGGTGCTGGGGCTCGAACCTTCACCACTGGGCTTTAGGTTGTTCAGTAAGAGAAAGGAAAACACTGAAATATTCAGGTGGATTGTACACAAGAACCATTTGTGCTGGTTAAAACTGTTAAAACCATTTTTGTTTTCAGCAAATGATGCTTTGTTCTTGCAACAAAAAAACGTACACCTTCCAAAAAACAACCGGAAGAATCACGTCAAGAATCATCAGCTACACAATACAGAAGTTCAGCATGAAGTAAAAAGTAACTAATATTGAACATGAGTTATACTGTGGAAAAAAAAATGCAGCAGTGTAAATAACATCTTCTTGAACGGCCGCTTCCTGAGAACAGTGGAAAAGAGTCTTGAGCTCATGAAGGTTTCACATGTGTGCTAGTTTGTGGAAGATAGCCCACTCTGGGCTGTAGGCGTACAGAAATCCTCCGAAGTGTGAAAGGAAAAGCTGCCTACATTACAGCAATCCTCACTCACCTGACGCTTTTAATGTCGCAATATAGTCTTGCGTCACGTGATTTATGTTCATGCCTTCAGTGGGAAAATAACGCAATTTCATCGAGGCCACACACACAGGGGAAAGAAGCCAAGTTACTGAAAACATACAACCAAGCATGACGTTATAAATATAAGGTTTTTACTGACACTGATTTTTCTTAACATACACACAGTATTTAACATATCAGGATGTAAACAGTGTGTATTATTTTCCATTAAAGAGCATGTCTTTTTCTGAACATTTTTTTTTAATTATTATTATATAATTATATTTATTATATTATTATTAAATTATATTATATATTATATTTTATTATTATATCACAGCACTTTGCCTATGCTAACTTTTTTAATTTTTTTATTTTTTTTACATTTAATACCAAACAACACATCATACATTTAAGTTACCGTTAATGTTGTGGGAGGGGGGAGACAAGTTTCTGTTATTACTTACATTATAAGAGTATTAACTGGTGTGTTTGTTCTCTCTCATGAAATTAATAATACAAAAACCTAAAGCTTGCCAAGTGATCAAGTTTCCTGTGTGATCAAAAACGGAAATATGATCAGTACTAGATATGAGCTTAGCATTCAGATGCTTGGCTAAGGCGCTGCAAATTGAGCTCCTGTTTGCTTTGGTTGTCTTTTGGTGTCTCTTTATCTCACTTGGAGTCTACCTGTGTGTAGAAGCTCCTACAATTCACAGTACAAAACCAAGCCATGAAGTCCTAAGACCTTGATCAAGCGATCCTAGGAGCACATTCTGCTCTATCACTGTGAAAAGGAAGGAGTTTGGAAACACCAGGTATAGATGTTTCTAGATCTGGCTATCTAAATAAGCAGATTTGAAGGGCTTTAGTCAGGGAGGTGACTATGAACCTCTAAAAGAGCTTCAGAAGTTCTCTACAGAGATGGGAGGAACCTGGTGGAAGGATAACCATCTCAGAAATAATTAATTGAGCATAGCTAGAAGACTTTTTTGGGCAAAATGCATATGGCTGACACTTAAAAGATTAAAAAATTCTCATTTCTTTGGGATGAACTCTGAGCACTACATCTGGTGAGAACCCGCTCATTAGCTAGTAATACCATCCCTACAGTGAAGCATGGTGGTGGTGGCATCATGTTTTACTTCACAGCAGCAGGAACAAAAAGGAAGAATGAACACAATCCAAATACAGAGAGAAAAAAATAACTATTCCAGAGTGCATATAACCTCAGACTGGAGCAATGTTTCACCTTCAAAAAGCCCGAAGTCCAGACTGAACCCTACAGAACATCTTTGAAGAGATGTGACCATGACATTTCACAGATGCTTCCCATCTGATCTAATTCTGATTCTGAGGAGGAATGCGAGGCCAGAAAATGTCAGCTGTAGAGAAAATAAAAAAAACCCTGAAGAGGTCTGAACTTCACAAACTATCACACTGACCAGCTTTCTTCATCTTTTGAGCTTCATAGCTGATTATATCTCTTTCCTGTCTAACCTATAGTATTTTTCCTACCTTTCAAAAGCACTAGATATCTGCACCATTCTGCCATTTCCAACTAGGTTAAAATAGTCTCTTTTTTTAAATGAATAGCCCAGTGTAATAATAACGTGTGTTTCTGTTTCTTTGCATATCTTCTGTGAAAGGTGGGTGCTGTTAGATTGAGAGTTACCTTATGACTGATGGTCCACCCTCTGTTTCCATTCCCCACACGCAGCTTTGAGTCATCGCGTCACTTCTGGTACTTTCTCAGTCTGCACTAATGTCTGACCTGGGGATCCCTGTGTGACTCACAGAACTGAAAAACAAAGGGTTCCTATATAAAATGTGTGTATATATACATATCTGGTTATGAAAAAAAAAAAGAGAGACTGTAGGATGGGGATTACCTGGGCATTCCTTTCAGAGTGAGACTCCAACTCATCTCCTTGTTCACCACAATAGAAGAACTGGATGAGTAACACAACGTCCTACACTGAAGACTTCACTCACACACTGAAATGAGACACAGGCTTAGATTCAGAATCAAGAGCCAGGAACCAAGAGCAGGAACATCGTCCGTAGTGACTGCACACGAGCTGAGACGAGGTAGAGAGCGTTCAGTTTCTTGTCCACACGTCTACATGCTTCTACACATGTGACTTTCAGAGTCAGGCAAAACTGTACAGACTTGCTCTGCAAATGCAAATCAGTTTATTAAATCTGTGTCGAATTACTATGTGATTCAGAAAAGAGATAATAGATTAAGAAAAAAGATATGTGAGTTTTCTTGAATATCTATTAAATAGATCTGCGGATGCTCTGAATGAGATATGGAAATGGTTGATATATCGTCGATATGTTGAGTAAATATCCGTTAGATCAGTTATCAACATTACAGAAGGAGGATTAAGTTTTTAATTTGGCAAAAAATCAATACATTTAATCAAATCAAAGAAATAATTCATAGAAATATTAAAGAACGTGTGTGTGTGTGGGGGGGGGGGGGGGGGGGGGCACCACATAAAAACACAAACGTTGGCTAACCAGTGAAGCACTTCTAAATATCTTGATTGCTTTGCTGATTATTTTCAGCATTTAAATATGTACCACAGATTAAATCCTAAAAAAAAAATCAGCTGATATCTGATTGTATTATTTCATAGTTATATAAAAATTTATTTTTTCATTTTTTTCTATTTTTCTTTAGTATTATTATTGGCATTTAAAAAAAATTTTTTTTCCTTTATTAACATTTTTAAGACTATTATTACATATTTTTTATCTGTGATATATTTGTACATTGTCCTTGGGAACTATTTATTTATTTATTTATTTATTTACTTATTTATTTGCTATTTTTGTATTATTATTATTATTATTATTATTATTATTATTATTATTATTATTATTATTGTTATTATTATTATTATTTATTATTTATTTATTATTATTGTTGTTGTTCTCCGAATATTTGTCAGTTGCATGGTGATTATCGTGATGTTTCCATACTAAAGTTTAAGTTTGTATATAATTTTATTCACTTTCTTTTTTTTTTCTCAACCATGTTTTTCGATTCTTAAAATCTTGTCATTTCTACATGGTTAAAATAAATTACTGTGCTGCAGTCTGAAGAATCCTTTACAAGCTTGTGACTGATAAAAAACCTCATTGTTTCTGCAAATATTTTCACATTTGTTTATCAAAAAGTCAAGTTCATTTCCTTTCATTTTTGATCTGTTTTTAAGATAAAAAAAAAAAATCATAATAATTCAACCCACCTTCGTTGAAGCTCATGCTAAACTGTACATTCTTTGCTATGAGCTTAAAGAACACGTACATACAGTGTATGCCGTACTATACTTTTTCTATATCACTGCATTTCCCTGGATGTTAAGACTCAATGCTTAAATAAATTCATTAAATATGCAAAAATTCAATGATTAATGAATATCATTTCAATTCTGAATGTCTGACAGAATGAATCTCGCTGCTTTTCAAATAAAAGGGATCGAAAGGCTGTGTTTTGAGTTCATCACACAGTATAAAAACATAGCAAACAGACAAAAAACAAAAGAGTACAGCTACAGTGGTGTGAAAAAGTGTTGGCCCCCTTCCTGATTTCTTATTTTTTTGCATGTTTGTCACACTTTAATGTTTCAGATAATCAAACACATTTAAATATTAGTCAAAGATAACACAAGTAAACACATCATGCAGTTTTTAAATGAAGGTTTTTATTATTAAGGGAAAATAAAATCCAAAACTACATTGACTTGCTGTGATAAATGGAACCATGAATTCTGCTGTCTACCAAAAAATCCTGAAGGAGAATGTCCGGCTATCTGTTTGTGACCTCAAGCTGAAGAGAACTTGGGTTCTGCAGCAGGTCAATGATCCAAAACACACCAGCAAGTCCACCTCTGAATGGCTGAAGAAAAACAAAATGAAGACTTTGGAGTGAAGTCCTGACCTCAATCCGATTGAGATGCTGTGGCATGACCTTAAAAAGGTGGTTCATGCTCGAAAACACTCCAATGTGGCTGAATTACAACAATTCTGCATAGATGAGTGGGCCAAAATTCCTCCACAGCGCTGTAACAGACTCATTGCAAGTTATGGAAAAAGCTTGATTGCAGTTGTTGCTGCTAAGGGTGGACCAACCAGTTATTAGGCTTAGGGGGCAAACACTTTTTCACACAGGGCCATGTAGTTTTGGATTTTGTTTTCCCTTAATAATAAAAACCTTTATTTAAAAACTGCATGATGTGTTTACTTGTGTTATCTTTGACTAATATTTAAATGTGTTTGATTATCTGAAACATTAAAGTGTGACAAACATGCAAAAAAAATAAGAAATCAGGAAGGGGGCCAACACTTTTTCACACCACTGTAAGTAAACACATAAATGAATGAATGAATGAATGAATAAATGAATGAATGAATGAATGAATGAATGAATGAATGAATTAATCAATCAATCAATCAGAAAAAGCTAACCCCAAATTTGTAATATTATATTTAATAAAACAACATAAATAATGACATATTTGGGGTTTGGTTCTTTGTTTTTTGTTGCTCATTTGTCACAATAGAAAAGGTACAACGGAAAACACACAAAACAATATTTAATACAGAACAATATTAAAAAACAAAATATAATATAAAATTAAAATGATTTCCAAAATAAATATCAAGATGTCAAGATACAGAGTTTTTCTGCTTTTCATATACAAGACAATATATGAATCATATTAACAAGGAACATCATTCTTTATATTTATCATGAATTTTTTTTAATTTAATCATACACAAATGATGAAATCGTACGTAAAGTAGTGGCATTTATTTCATGCTGAAACCAAAAATGCTGCTTTGCGTTGGCTGAAAGAGGTCATAAGTACGGAAGCGGTTACCATATGTAGTATATAGTATGTAATACATTTTGTAAAACACATATTTTTAGTCATTAGGTAAGAAATGATCATATGAAATGACAAAAGTAAAATTTTCCAAACTGCATTTTTGTCAGAATTCTTCAAACCCCCATTTGAAAGGTCACCTTGCACCAGGAAAAAAAAGTTATGACGTCATCATGTGCATGTGTAAAACTTTAAGCATCAGGTTGTCCTCCTGCACCGTCACGTTCGCATCATCACCATTACCTGAACCATCTATTAACCGTGCTACAATCTTGGCTTTCAGTGATCTCCTACATAGAAAAAAAAACGGATTAAAGTAGTGAGTGTAACGTGAGCCTGAGCTCGTCTCTCTGTGCCTGTGACGCTGTAGCTGCGGCCGGGTCTGTGGTCTCTCTGTGGTCTTTTTGTTTCAGCTCAAAGCTTAGCGAGTGATGAGAGAGAGAGATACCGTTCTCTCTGCCTCACTGCACAGGAAAGAGATTGTTCATATAAAACACAACAGCTGTGGATCACGATGGTGCTAGAAAACCTGTCACGACATCTACGCACCTCATTATCAGGGTTTTCTGCCTTTAATTAGACGAGGGTGAACATATTCATAAACACCAGAGCTGGAAAGAAACAATCCAAATATACTTTACAGACAAAACAGCATCAACAACATCACAGTTTGCTAGCAAACGTATCACCAATCCTAGCATCAGCATCAGCATATAATATATTTGTCATATCGCCCACCTTTGTAGCACACGCCTTCACATAGAGAAAAACATACAAACACACACACACACACACACACACACAGTCAGAGAGGGAACCTTGAGCTAACAGTCAAACACATAAACCACCACACCCTCAGATATGTAACATAGAGAGGCAGTGTGAAACTAATGTGGTGCAAATTTACTCATTATATCAAAACAATGTGAATAAATACGAATAATAGAACAAATAAAACCATCGTTAAAGCTCATTTATTCAATTCTTAAAATGACCGTGATGTGTTTCATGGTTTGTGAAATATGTTTTTAACACCTAACCTGTACATCCACCTTTTGACAATGAAGGAATTTCAATCTAAAAAAAAAAAATCGAATAAAATCTACAAAAATTAAACAAATTTTAGCTCAAATATTTAGACTTGATGATCTTTTGGGGGCTGAAATAGTTCAGATATGAGGGATTAATTAATTAAAAAAATGAGTTAATTCATTAAAAATACGGGGAAAAAAACAACACAAAAATACTTTGAATGGAAATGTATTTCTATTTGTTTTTTATTTTATTTTATTTTTTTTAAATGCAGAAATCGATTATTAATGAGTAATATCTTATCTATCTATAGCTCAAAATTTACCCTGCTGTAATATTCCTCACCACTTGGACGTTGATTTAGCTACAACATAGCTCAAATCTCGCACTCTGGCTAGCAGAAAAAGTATGACGAATAATAAACTATCATTAAGGTTCATTTACTAACACAATAAATTTGTATTCACTGATTTATGGAAATGTATTAAACTACAGTGCTGTTGAAATCTCAATTCTGATTGGTCAGAAGGTGTTGATTCATTTCCATTAGAGCTTTGTTCCATTACATTATCGTTTCTATAGTAACAGGGTACATAGAGACTAATATAGTGGATATCTCTACATAAATAGACTTAAAAAAAAAAAAAAAGTGTAATTGTTGCTAGATTTTCTGTGATTTTAATTTAACACTAAAAAAGAAGTCTCCAGTGTCTCCAGATTTTGTAACTCAGAGGTAAGGTTGCATGTACATTTTTCCAAAACAGGAAAGTCTTCATGAACGGAGAGATTAAGCATTTTCTCTGTAACATGAATATCATGACACAATGCATTTCTTATTAAACTTCCTGGTAGAGAAAACATGCAGCAGGTAAAAGAAATGACTTGTTACATGGATTTTGCAAAAACCTTTAAATGTAACTGTAAATGGACAAAAATGATCCATGGAAAATACTGCTGTTGTATAAGAGGTTTAGGATGTTGTGGATATTTAGGAAAAGAATCGACTTCAGGATGACCAAAGTAACACACTATGCCATGCTGATTTGACTCCTTATTAAATTGGGAAGTTTCTCGAAGCTTTCGGAGCCGTACAGAATTTGGCGCCGAATTTCTTCTGCTTTCTAGAATTCGGGAAGCTCTGGGGCAAGAGCCTGCTTTAAAATGCACTAAAATCCAATGAACTATAGGTAGCAATTTATATACAAAGGAAAGAAAAAATCAAACACACAGCACACAAGCATTTCCAAATACCATGTTTTATATTACAATTTAGAAAAAAACATATATATAAGAAATACTAGCCATCCCTGCAGTACTAACTCGAAGGTTGAGCCACTTAAACTTCCCTACTTGACATACATTATTTCTATATATATAAAAAAAAAAAACCCTAACATTACAATCTTCGCTCAAAGGACATTACTCAACTGGTTCCCTGTGTTAAGTCCAAGCTGTGAAGCTTTTTATCCTGGTTTAATAAAAGTTACCTACTTACTGTACTACTCGATGGTTGCTCTGTAATCTGTAATAATAAAAGCGTTATGCTGAAGGAATAAATAACTCTAAACACAGCAAAACATAACATAAAAGGAAACAGAACAACGACCCTGATCAGTAGCCTAGTTTATTTTTTTGTACAGAGGATTCATTTACAGGAAAACAAAACAGGTTTGCCACAATAGAGTGAACCCGGACACACAGCGCAGAGACAGGAGGAGCTGCTCGTCACGTCTCGTCTGGTCTCGTCTGGTCTCGTCCTGTCTCGTCTGGTCTCGTCTGGTCTCGTCCTGTCTCGTCTGGTCTGGTCTCGTCTCAGCTCAGCTCATCTGTCGCTTTCTGTGGTGCAAACCAAACAGAATACAATCACAAGCAATCTCACAACTTGTTAAATCAATACAAAAACAAGCATATTTACAGAAATCAAGCGCTGAGTGAATTGATTTAATAGCGAATTCTTTTAGCGTGGACGCTTGAATGAAATGGGATTAAGTAAGTAATCCTTAATAACATTTAAAAAACAAACTATCAAAGAAACAACTTTAGGTCTGACCTAAAGTTCAGAAATAAAAAAAAAAAAAGTTGAAATAATAAACAGCTCACAACTCTGAGTAGAATGAACAGAACATTTGGCTTATATTGGTAGCAAAATTAATATAGATCTGTACTAATAGTGTCTGCAGAATAATTCATTATAGAGGTAGAAGGTGTCTCTGAATGCAAAACCTTTCAGAAACCCTGATTTTCAGTCGAGGATTTTGCCGCAAGATTGGTTTTGTGCCGGAATTTTACGCAAAATTGAACACAAATCGGAAATCAGACAAACGATCAACTCTTTCTGTCCTCTTTAACAACGTTTTTGTTAAACGTCCATGTTAAGGACACAAGAGCAGTGTGGACAATAAGTAGAGACAGAAATCTGTGTGAAGACAAGTGGATATGACAGACAAGGAATCGTAAGACAACTTTATTTAAAATAAAGAAAAGAAAAAGTAAACTCTGAAACTCACTTAACAAAGTGATGTCTGCACTTCTTGGGAAGCCCTGTTTCCAAAAAAAAAAAAAAAAAAAAATTTAAAAGGATAAATGAAATAAAAAGCTGTCGTATTAATACATAAATAAAGACAGACAGACAACGTTATTTGTGATGCACTTTAAACGTATACTCTTTCTGAATCACCCTCTTTAATACACTGCAGTGCTGCTGAATACTCCAATCTGATTGGCTAGATTAACTGCCTGATTATTTAATCACAGGTTGTGATACGGTTTCTACAGTACCCACTCATTCACTAGGACTTGTGTATGATGGACACTACGATAAGCGTCATCTATGACTAAGAATAAACAAACGAAAAAAACATGATTTATAAAAGAATTCAAGCTTTCACATGGTGTTTAAGGAGTTACAAGAACCAGCCAGTTATATTACGTCATTTTAAAAGTGACATTAAATATAAATGACTGAAATATTCTCTGGGAATTTACGCCTTGTTTTCTTTTCACAGCCAAGCTTGCAGCACATATACTCTCGTTAGTCTTCTGATGAATATATTAAGGATGCTAAGGGATAACCTTGCAGTCATCAGTGTTTAGAGGACTCATTTGGAACTTGTGCAAGCAAAATACACAAGACACGACAACACTTCCGCTTATGCTGGAAAGCTGACAGTATAAAACGTGACAAAATTTTAGAAATGCAGGATGAAGGATTCTTAAGACATTCTAGCATCATGTGGTTCATGTGTGTAAGGGTGTGTATGTGTGTACTTACTGCTAAAGTAATAGAGGGTTGAGATGAGGACCACCACCAGGAGTAGGACTGCGCCGATACCTGACCAAAGAACCAGAGAATTGCAACCTGGAACACAACAGATATAAGAACATTTCAATCACAAAGCAAATCATTTACAAAAATCTTATACGTCTACACACAACAAGCCTGTACCTTTCACAGACTGATTCCTGGACTTGCACTTGTTAAACAGATGATTCACACGCTTTGGATGTTTCACTGTTGTAGGTGCCTGAGTTGTTATTCTTACTGGAAAAAACAATAGATAAAATAAAATAACACAAATTTACCATCAGAAACCAAGAAGAAACTAAACCAGTTGCTTCCTAATGAACTAGGCTGGACCTTTTCTACTGTATTAAATTCTCCAGGATTCACAGAACTGAAATATGTTGTCCTTTAACTACAGGTTTTCAAAATGTTTAAAACGCAAATGCAGAAAAACGTTGAAAAGATGTACTTCTGACTCCAGAGAAATGAAATAAATCCCATGTGTAATTTTTCAGCCATGTTTTTTAATCTATCTAATGTGATCATAGCAGAAAGGAAATTATATGTGAACATATTTACGATTTCTTACTGAAATATTAGTCAAAGTTATTTTATGATGTCTGATGGCTTTTCCCAGGCCACTATATCGTACACAGAAAAAAAAAAAAAAAAAGTAAAAATCTGTGAACTTAAAATGTGATGATTGTTCAAATTATAAAGAGTCAAGCAGCAAAAGTCGCTTCTATGCTCTGATATTGCTGAATGTGCAAAGAAATTATTGTATTTTTGAGCGCATCCTGCTTAACCCCTTAACTCCGAACCCGTCTACTACTACTACTA
This sequence comes from Hemibagrus guttatus, assembly GCA_033459395.1. Taxonomy (NCBI): domain Eukaryota; kingdom Metazoa; phylum Chordata; class Actinopteri; order Siluriformes; family Bagridae; genus Hemibagrus; species Hemibagrus guttatus. The sequence goes on along the minus strand of JAUCMX010000014.1, from coordinate 4,090,238 downwards.
CTACTACTGCGGGTCCGAGTCTCACTCTTAAATACAAAAAAAAAATATCCAAATATCCTATTAATTTCTAAATTAATAACCTTAAAACTACTTTTCTCTCTTGAATGATCTTATATCACTTCTCAGACTTGATCCCAAATCGCAAAAGAGAAAGACTTCCTACATTCCTGCTGTGTGAGATGCTTGTGATGCTTGGGTACCTCAAATTTACACAAAGCAAGACAAGACATAGTTAGCACACTATATTCAATAATAATTCTCGTGTTCGTTGTATTTAGGAACACTGTCCTTACATGAGCTACACACATGCTTTGTATCATGAGTTCTAACAACCTGAAAATCACAAACCCTAACCTTCACCTTCCTAAATGTTCATACGAATAAAACTGTGCGAGTTCTATTCATTAGCAAGTGTGTACACGCTGTTTATTTGACATTATTTATGTCTTTCTGAATAAATTAAAGGACCAAAAGACAGCCCGAAAAACAGCTGCTGTTATCATAAACGCTATCCTGTGCTCATCCCAGGATCCTTATCCAGAGGTCCACTTATACTGAACATCCTATCGCCACCTGAAGTAACGTTTAATAACAATAATTTGAATGAAAATAAATACAAAAATAATAATAATGTGTAATCTCACTACTAGGTGTTGCTCAGAAGAGAGTGAATCAAGATTACTACCAGGGAGTTTTCCCCCCAGCACTAGAGATCTATTGTTAATACAAATCAAAATAAAACCAATGTGAATGAAGAATACTCATATATCCGCAGTAGTTTTATTGCTCTTCACAGAGCCTCAATATATCTCAATATGGTCCTTAGTATAGTGAAATTGAGAGATCTAGAAAACAAGAAAATAGAGACCTCCTGGCAAGATGGAGACTCCAACAGGTATCAGATCTTTGGGATCTTGTGCTGAATTCTGACTGCTGAGCAGACACGAGTAAAAGCCTGCGTCTTGCTTCTGTAAGCCAGTGATGCGCAGCGTAAATTGCACCTTTGCTGAGTCGGTTACGCTTGCCTTGAAGCGGTTTTTGTCAATGTTTTGTGCATAATTCGGAAAGTTCACAATGTTCACGGACATTAGGAACTCAGGTGTGTCGCTTCCCTGAAGTAAACGGTACCAGTACGCCTTTAGACACTGGTGGTCCGGACAGTCGCAGGTCAGGGACTCGGAGCCGTTGATGCTCGGGTAGGACACTTTTGCTGCAGACGCTGCAGGAAAGACGTGGATGAAATAAGACAAATTAGTGAACAAATCTCCAGAAACCAAAAATGCTAATCATTTTAAAAAGATATATTTTTTGTATATGTGCCTCTTTTTTTTTTTTTAAATAGTTGAGCCTCAAATATCAGCATACAATGTGTTAAAAGAAGACACAAATAGTGGCAGATAAAAGAAGCACATTTTAATTGTTTTTAATCTGGAGTACTTTCTTCCAGAAACCTAATGTTCACTGTAACACTATTCTTCAGAGTTTTCTGTATAACGTAAATCATAACCAACATTATTCCATCACGATATCTGCAACTGTTAATAGATTGAATGCACCGTGTGTCGTTATTAAATAAATAACAAACTGTCAGCGCTCACAAACCGCTGCGGTATAAGAAGAATAAAACACTTCAGGACACTTCACACTAGGCCGCATCACACTGACCCTTCGTTCATTATTTTCCCTTAACAGCGAAATCTTTGTGTGGTGCCATAGTGCTTACATAGCACACCATTTCTGCATTCGATATATACCCACTAAACCACTTACACAACAACTGAAACAGACAGAAAAAACAAGTAACAAGCACATTTACCAGAACATAAATCTGTTCCATTTCCCATTTCTGTTCCTGTTCCATTTACCACTATTATTTTGTAAGAACAGAAATTGCGACATGCCAAAACAAGGCCTGGTTTGGAAAAGGCCTCATAGAACATTTTACAGTGTCCTCTTGCAAAATTGTTTTTCCTCACTCGTCTGTCTGAGGCAGACTGCTGCCGACCAACAAAAGAGAAAAGTGCTGAAAAGTTCTCAGGTAGGGCTTTCACGCTTTCATGCTTTTCAGGCTGGAGACAGAAAATCGAAGTGGGTTGGAAATCTGAGTTAACACATGAGGTGAAAACAAAACCGGGTTCAAGTCGAAAGAAAAAAAATATATACCGACTTTATACCTGTATATACCTTTATACCTTTATACATGCATCGACAATGTCGTTACTGCGAGATAAATGTAATGATATGGTACGAGATACGAGAGTGATCTCTACTGAACTATAGTGAGTATCTACTTTCATAATCAGTCTATAAAGCTTATAATCAGTACGTAACCATTTAATCAATATGTTAGTTTATAATCTGTATACTGAGCACATAATCAGTGTATAAGCTTAGAATTCTTATAAAGACTTTATTTAACATCTTACCTATATAAGTAGATATGAGATATAGTCAGTTTATAAGCATACGATCTGATTTTAGGTTTAATCGTAAGTATATAAGTGTATCATTTGTATACAGGGCTTCAAACCAGTATATAAGTATATAATCAGTATATAGCGCTTGTAAACAGTATATAAGCGTGTAATTCATATATAGTGCTTATAACCTGTATATAAGCGTAGAATCAATATATAGGCTTATAAGCCAGTAAAATAAGCTTATAATCAGCATATAGAGCTTATAACCTGAATATAACCATATAATCAGTATATAGAGCTTATATAAAGTATATAAGCGTACAATCAGTATATAGCGCTTATAAACAGTATAAAAGTGTATAATCAGTATATAACAGTGCTTATAATAGTATTTAAGCATTAAATCAGTATTTAGAGCTTATAATCAGCATACAAATGTATAATCAGTATATAGTAGTATATAATCTGTATATAAGCGTACAATCCGGATATAGAACTTATAACCTGTATGTAAGCATATAATCAGCATATAGAGCTTATAAACAGTATATAAGCATATAATCAGCATATAGAGCTTATAAACAGTGTATAAGCATATAATCAGTATTTAGTTTTATCAGTAATATATGCGTATTTGACTCTCCTTTCATCTTCATCATTGTCATAGACATCATTGACCTACACCAACACAAAATCACTCTATTTACTTTACACAGTCAAAATGTGAACGTTTCTGCACTTTCAGGCAACATTTAGCTCTGACTCCTGACAATTTATCATTGTCAAACCACTCAAGATTAAAAAGCATCATCGGGCCTAGAGTGCAGTTCTCACAATATCCGCCCCAGCTACATGAAAGCAACAAACTATATACATATAATAATAACATCATATAATAATAATAAAAAACTTGTTCATACACATAAAAGAATTAATTTCGAATTACTTTCTTATTTAAAACAATTCACCAAAAAAATGATAAATCACTTAGTAAACCGTGTCACAGACGATCAAGTCGAGCCAGGACGATGTGCGTGGATTTCAGTGTGATAGAAATCATTTGAATTTCATTTGGAAATATCCTACCTGCTGTCATAAGACAGAGAAAGCTCCAGATGTGATTGAGGGTCATCTTCAGGCATGCAGGATGGGGTGTGTATGTGTGTGTATGTGTGTGTGTGTGTGCTTGCTTTCTTGTTTTTGCTGCCCGTCTTTCTTCTTATGTCATACAGCAGGGAGGAACTGGAGTGTGTCGAGCCCAGCCACTCAGTGAACCTATCAGGGCATGAGTCACAGCTCTTAGACACACACACACACACACACACACACACACACACACACACACACACACACACACACAGGGTCTTTAATAATTGTTACTTCCTACAATATAATTACGAAAAACTTTACCAAAAACATTCAACAAGCTTTAGGTGCTTTATAAGTCTAAATAATTGATATTTAATTTAAATAATTGTGATATTTAATATAGAAATGCAACTGTTTGCATAGTATATATTATGAAATATAGCCATACATCGCGTGACATTTTAATATGGGATGTTTTATCGTTCAGAATTTTTTTATGCTTGACATTAAACTTTATTTTCTTCTTGATAGCATTAATTAAAATGCTTGATTTAATCTCCAGACTAAATAACACAAGCAGTGTATTGACTTGTAGAACATTATGGATTGAAGTTGAAATATAAAAATGAGATGAGATGAGATGAGATGGGGAAAAATCATCATGATACACCGTTTAATGTTTTTTTTTTTAAATAAAAACAAAATGACCTGCATTAAAAATGTGTATAAAGACGTCTGCCAAATGCGATAAAAGTAAATATATTTAAAAGCTAAAATCTAAAATAAGACATGATATTCCAGCGCATTCTTCCCAAAGCTTCCACTAAATCCTTTCACGTCTGCATGAAATTCAGAGTAAATTTCACCGTTTTGTCTGCATTCTCTTCGCTACCTCGTGCCCAGGTGTGTGACCTAGCCCAACATCTGCACACACCACCAGCAGCCTGCACATCCACACTACTGGAGTTAGAGCACACAAACCACACAGACACAGCTTTGTACACTCTAACTAGAGTTTGAACACATTTTATGTCATCATAGAGTTAGTGGAGGTTTTATATCAACACACATGCATGTGACACCATCTTTTCGTGCTCAAAGGGGGCTCGGCTGCCTTTCGGGGTACAGCAGGAACTGTATATAGGGGTTATCTTTTAAGGGCAATAAAAATGCTGAAGCATCTTCAACTGTTAGAACGTGAGATAAAAAGGTCTGATAAAAAAATAGTCAAGATATCAACTTTCCACAATAAACAATGTGCTAAGTTCCAAAAAACTATCAAAACTATTCTACACTCTTTTACCTCATCTAATTTTGTTTTATTTATTTTCTAATAATAAATACTAAAACACGGTATTAAAATCAATAACAACAAAAATTAATCTGTTTAGTACAGAATTATATTTTATTATAATCTGTAAAGGAGTAGCAATGGAGTGGATAAAAATAATATTATATTGTCATATTATCCTGTAACTTTCCCTGTATTGTAAAACTTATAACCAGTATATAAGCCTGTAAATGATATATGGTGCTTATAACCAGTATATAAGTCTATAATCAGTAAATAGTGCTTATAAACATTATACATAAGTGTATAAATAGTATATAGTGTTTATAACCTGTATATAAGTGTATAATCAGTGTACAGAGCTTATAACCAGTATATAAGTGTACGATCAGCATATAGTGCTTATAACCTGGATATATGCATAGAATCAGTATTTAGAGCTTATAAACAGTATATGAGCTTATAATCAATAAATAGTGCCTATAACCATTATACATAAGTGTCTAATACGTATATAGTGCTTATAACAGTATTTAAGCATTAACTCAGTATATAGAGCTTATAACCAGTGTATAAGCGTACAATCAGCATATAGTGCGTATAACCTGGATATAAGCATATAATCAGTATATAATGCTTATAACCATTACATATAAATGTATAATCAGTACATTGTGCTTATAACCATTATATATAAGTGTCTAATAAGTATATAGTGTTTATAACCTGTATATAAGTGTATAATCAGTATGTAGTGCTTACAACAGTATTAAAGCATTAAATAAGTATATAGAGCTTATAACCAGTATATAAGTGTACAATTAGCAAATAGTGCTTATAACCTGGATATCCGCATATAATCAATATGTAGTGCTTATAACCATTATGTATAAGTGTATAATAAGTATATAGTGCTTATAACCGGTATACATAAGTGTATAATAGTATATAGTGCTTATAACCTGTATATAAGCGTGTAATCAGTATATAGTGCTTGTAACAGTATTTAAGCATTAAATCAGTATATAGAGCTTATAACCAGTATATAAGCATGCAATCAGCATATAGTGCTTATAACTTGGATATAAGCATATAATCAATATATAGAGCTTATAGACAGTATATAAGCGTATAATCAGTATATAGCGTTACCGTCTATGCACTGCAATACCGTCATAATCAGTCAGGACGTATTCGGTGTACAAACACGCAGACGCAAAACATGCACAATTCTAATTTCTACATTCAATTCTAATAATTCTGGCACATATAGACTTGACCATATAGGATGCTTCTATTCAGATAAGTCTAGGTTGAAATCTGGCAGCTGTACAATTCGATTTCAATTTCACATAAGTACATTTATTCAAGATTTCTTAGTAACAGGATTGTGAGAAAGTGTGTTATTAGGCGACTTAAGGTAAAGAAACCCTTTACTTGATGTTTTCTACTATATATATTTCTAAAAACGTCAGACTTTCCTGAACTGAAATCTCTTTCTTAACCATGAGTCAAGATCTATCATGTTAAAATCCTTTAAATGTGAAAAAGCTGATTGTAGCTATTCGCTGCATCAGGAAATCACACTTAGCTAGCTAGAGTTTAGTCACCTTTATACATACTTATCAGTTTATTTGTTAACCAACTCCTTAAACGACAAGAAAGATTGCCAAGGCGATGTTTTTCCTTGCCCCCGTCGCCTCAGGCTTGCTCATTAGGGATAAATGTTGGAAATAAATAGTAACTTAACTTTAAACTTTATAATATTTTTCTTTCTATGTTTCTATACTTCTCTAAAGCTGCTTTGAGACAACGTCCAGTGTTAAAAGCACTATACAAATAAATTGAATTGAATCGAATTGACATAAACCACATGCGATTATCATGTGTTACACAACATGCACAATATATACAACATGCACATTCATCACTCTTGATTATATTCATGAAGTAACTGAAATGAACCATGTTTGCATTTACAATGAATCTGATGGTTAATCAGTTAATTTGTGGCCATAAGCTTCCATTAGTCATCAGTACCGATACTGTTTGCCTTGCAAAAGTATTCACCCCCTTGAAACCCCTACCAAGCCCTCTACCAAGCCCACCAATGATTATATTAGTCAAAATATAAGGCTGTGAAAAATGTATCCATACAGCTGTGCATTTCAAGACTAGCACAGTTGCATTTTTTAAGCCTGTGAAAAAAGCACTGAAATGCAGAAAAGGTTCAATGCTGAAAAGCTTCAGCTGCTACATTCTAAAGTAAAAGCGGCTTCATGTGGGAGTTTCAGGGGGCTGCAGGCTGAGTCTCATTCGGAGGTCTTCAGAAGCTTGTGAGCTTACGGGAGGGTCGTACAGAGGAGAGGATGTGGTCAAAGCACACGCGTTTAGGGGGTCGAAGGTTCGACTGAAACACTGGGAACGTAACCACATGATTCTTTGAAAACAGGAGATCTCAAGGGGCTTCAGAGCCTCTCTGAACAGGATGGTGATGGTTGTGCGCATCGCATTCGGCTTCAAGGTTTTCATACAAAAGAGCTGAAACATCTGGGAAACACGACAAGAGAAACTGTAGCGTCGGTATTTTAAATGTCCCCCATATACCCTATCCTAAAGCATTCTGAAACATAAATATCTTTTGTTTATAACTGTTTTTATTTCTATTGTCATAGAAATTGCAGGTTTTTTGTGATTAAAAACTTTAAAACCAATCAAATTCAATCAAATGAGATATTCATATATCTGAAAATATTCATTTTTATGATGCCCCCCCCCAGTCAAACATAGTCTATAAGCTGAAGAGATCAAATTATTTTCACACATATGCTCAGTATCAGTAAATTTCTACAGCACACTCGTGCACACTTTACACCTGCACATGCATGCAATTATCCAACCAACCAATCAGATGACAGGTGCCCAGTACAATCAATCATGCAGGTATTAACAAAGGTTCAGTTAATCACTTCGGAAAAGGGATCAAAAATGTGATCGAAGTGACATGATCTCACACAGGCTTTACATAGAATGGTGTAAAAAAACAAAACCAAACAAAACCAAAGCATGCAACAGTTCAGATGCCTTGTTGAAGAGAGAGAGGTCATAATAGAACAGGAAGAAGGCTATGGTGACTCAAACACTCTTTGTACCATCCATCCATCTAAACAATGGACTGCTCTGTCGACTACGGTCAGGAAAGCACTTCCGCTCCTCGAAGGCAAACGCAGAGATCGAGGAAGGAACATTATGGCCCTCAACCAGAACAAATTCTAGAGTGGACATTTCTGGACACCCACTACCTCAAGCGGACTTTTTGCATGGCTCACGTTTTATCATTTTACTCATATCACTATATCGGTCATTGTACTCTTTTACTACATTCTCCCATATTCATTCATTGTCTACCGCTTATCCGATCTACACTCGGGTCACGGGGAGCCTGTGCCTATCTCAGGCGTCATTGGGCATCAAGGCAGGATACACCCTGGACGAAGTGCCAACCCATCACAGGGCACACACACACACACACACACTACGGACAATTTAGAGATGCCAATCAACCTACAATGCATGTCTTTGGACTGGGGGAGGAAACCGGAGTACCCGGAGGAAACCCCCGAGGCACGGGGAGAACATGCAAACTCTACACACACGGCGGAGGCGGGAATCGAACCCCCAACCCTGGAGGTGTGAGGCAAACGTGCTAACCACTAAGCCACCGTGCCCCATTTCTCCCATATTTCTCCCATATTTCTCCCATATTTCGTCTATTTATTTTTCTTGGACAGCAGTCCCCAATTTGCTAATTATCAATTAGTTTCAAGATGACATGAAATATGAAAAATGTCTGATAGTTAACCAAATTTTTTGGCTTTATCATTAAAGCTGTTATTTCCATGACTTTTTTTTTTTTTATTATTACATAGTGTTTTGTTTTTGCTGTTGTTGTTGTTTTAAGCAATGTACTATATTTCATTCGGGTTAAATGAGGTCTAACCTGCGAGCCAGATGTGAAAGCCGAGTGTCCTCATTTGCAGTAAATGCACCTGTTATACAAGATATATATACAAATATACTCAAGCTCACACGCCATCAGAACGGCAGACATGGATTCAGACATTAATAAAGAACTTTTTCCATAATAAGGAGCATGTAATAATTCCTAATCGGAAAACTCACAATACACGAAAAATTGAGGAAAAACGGATATTGTTCCGTCTCGTGACCAAACATCATACAAACACTTGCTCTGTTGTAAATACATGACCAGCAAACATCAGTCCTCACTAACACACACTCTTTCAATCAAACAGCGCCTCCCTGAGACAGATTGTGTCACTGCGCCAGGCTTGAAAGTGCTACAGTGTGTAAGTATTTGCCCCCTAAGAAGATTTAAACATTTTTGTAGTGTTAGGTTCCGGATATAATCAAGTCAGTAGCGAGCAGAGAGGTCTCTTTCTCTAATTATTGAATGAGAGAAGATAAACGATGGTGATAGTTCATCCACTGAGCATACAACATGAATTAAATAAACAGCAGGAAGTCTGCTTGTCTCAGGATATACACTATATTGCCAAAAGTTTTGGGATACCCCTCCAAATCATTGAATTCAGGTGTTGTTTTTCAGAGGTTGGGCTCGACCCCTTAGCTCCAGTGAAAGGAACTCTTAATGCTTCAGCACACCAAGACATTTTGGACAATGCTCCCAACTTTGTGGGAACAGTTTGGGGATGACCCCTTCCCTGTTCCAACATGACTGCACACCAGTGCACAAAGCAAGGTCCATAAAGACATGGATGAGCGAGTTTGGTGTGGAGGAACTTGACTGGCCTGCACAGAGTCCTGACCTCAACCCAATAGAATTAGAGCGGAGACTGCGAGCCAGGCCTTCTTGTCCAACATCAGTGCCTTGACCTCACAAATGCACTTCTAGCGGAATGGTCAAAAATTCCCATAAATACACTCCTAAACCTTGTGGAAAGCCTTCCCCAAGCGGCCAAGCACAACCTGTGAAAAACAACACCTGAATTCAATGATTTGGAGGGGTGTCCCAAAACTTTTGGCAACATAGTGTACATTTGTCCACCTCTAAACAATTTCCCAGAATCTACAGCTTCCTACATCTTTTTGTTTGTCTTTATGATTTCACATACTTCTACTGCATGTATCCACTTTATCATTCTCTCCAGGATTTTTTTCTTTTTATTGTGATTGATGCAGAGAAAAAAATTTGATCAAAACCGAAAATGTCCAAGTAAATACTTTTTACACCCCCAACACACACTGTATATTGACACTTGGCTAGAAATTACCGTAAAATTAGAACAGTGACTTGAAAATTAAAAAAAAAATGCAAACAATAATCAATAGTATATGATGTTTATTTCATTCTAGTGTTTTGAGAAGTTATATTGCTTAGTCTAAAATCTCATCATGCCTGAATTAATACTGATGTGCAAAAACAGAGTAGCAGCAGATTGATCCAGTTACACCACATAATCATGATTCATCTGGACTGAAAAATAAGAAGTGCAATACTACAGTCTATGTGGGGGGAGAGAGAGAGAGAGAGAGAGAGAGAGAGAGAGAGAGAGAGAGAGCGAAAGAGAGAGATTGCTGGTTGTGTGTTAGGTAGAAGTTTGTGGTGTAGAAAAACATTAATGTGAAGAAATCTGTCTTTTTGCCTTGAGATTGTTTTGAATCTTTAATGTCTGCTTACGAGTGCTCACAATCATTGTCTATCAGAATATCCCCAATATGGTTTCATCCCAGAGCTTTTCCTCTTCTGTCCTATTGTCCTCTCTGTCCTTCGGTTTCTTCTTCTCTTTTTTGTGCTTTGTTTTCTCCTCTTTAAGTCCTTCACCCTGTGCTTCTCTGTCTTCTTTTGTCACCTCTACATGAGACGCTTTGTTCCACTCTCTTTCATCCTCTTCTCTCCGTCTCTTCTTGATGACTCTTTCTCTGTGCTTTTTCTCTTTGCATCTCTTTCCGTGGTCTTCATCTGAGCTTGCTCTCTGTCTTTTTGGTTTCTTGGTGCTGCCGTCTTCCCTCTTCCTCCTCTCCCTCCTCCTTTTTTGTAAATCCTCATCGGAATCATCCTCTTCTTCTCTTTTTTTCTTCGTACCTTCTCGTCTCTTTTTCCTCCGCCTCCTTTGGTCTCTGCTGTCCTCACTGCTGCTGCTGGTGGCGCTGTTGCTATACGAAGTCTCAGAGGATTCTGAGAATGAAGATGATGAGCTAAATGATTCTGGGCTCCTCCCTCTGCGTAATGCTTTACCTGTCAGCCCGGGGATGAGTGGAGGAGGGTAGGATGAGTAGCCTTGATCCCACTGGTTCGGCACAGGGAATCTCCCTCTGAGAGCGGCAGGATTGTGGTGAGGATGAAACGGCGGGCGCCAGGGCTGCGTTCTGAACGCAGGAGCAGGAAGATGTGACTGGAGAGAGACAGTCTGGGGCTGGACACAGCACTCTCCGCTCTCGTCTACTTCGCTCTCTGCTTTCCTGTGTCCCTGAGTTTCAGATCCCTGCCCCGTTTTAGGCTCCAGTCCCCGAGACCTCTGCACCTGGATGTAGTCGGCTAGCTCGTCCTGGAACGAGTCGTACACTTTCTTTTTGCATAAATCTTCTTGCGTCTTCTTTTCTCTGAGATGGAAAAGGAAGTGAAGAGTAAGAGTATATTTGTGCTAAGATATAGATAGGCATTATGGGTGGAAAAAAAGCCCTGCTTACTTTATGCTGTGTTTATTGGCTTTCATGTGAGCCTGGTATGTGTCTAGAGAGCTGAGAGTCACATGGCAGAGTGGACACATCAGGGAGCTTGCTACAGAAAGAAATTCAAGGAAAGAAAGCTGAAAATAAAATGATAAAATAAGAGAACAAGACATGTTGCCAAGTAGCCTGCTAATTAAAACAAAATAATTTCTTTAGCCAGCAAATGCTTCATTTTTTTCAGTCAAATCTGTGTTTATTAGCTATTTCATTCATAAGCAGTGAAAAGTCTGTGAAGGCAAGATCAAATACCTTTTACTTTTAGGTCTATAAGTTACTGTATTATCCAATCCCACTCAGCTAGTTTAGAGCATCTTTTCACAAGAAGATCCAGACTTATTTCCTGATGCTACTGAGGCTAGAGTTGAACGCTGAAGTGATTTCCAGCTAGAAAAAACCCTGAGGCTGCTGTAGATCTCGCATCCACCATCCACCGGACACTGAACTAAAAAGAGAGCTCAGTTGATGGAAATGAGTTTCCATGCTTCAAACTTCAGCTGAGTGGAATTGTTTAAAATTGTTACACCCTTAACTAATTAACACTGTTAGTACTAATCACCTAAAAAGTGTTAAAGCTGGAAATTATGTCTAGCATGTGTTTAGCTGTAAACTGCAGTGTTTTCTGATGTGTTTTTTGTTTATCAGCACTTAACTGGACTAACAAAATAGCTTAAAATTGTGATGCCTTGAACCGTCTGAAAAGCGGACTCATTTCCTGACTAGTAACAATTAATATTTATGATATTGGCTACAACTATGAGATGTAAAGTACCGTGCTCAGACTGCTCTCCCAGCTTGCTTTGCTGCTCCTGGCGGGTCAGGCTGCGCTGGTGCTTGCGACCGCTGTAGTGCTCAGACGCCATCATCGGGTTGTTAAACGAAGCCGCGCACAATTTGCAGTACTTGTCTGGGTCACTCAGGTCCACCCCCTGGGCAGCAGAAGCTGTGATTTCTTTCTGTTCCTGAACCATGTCATCCTGTGCATTCGCCTCCACCGTGTCCTCCACAGTCGTTACAGGAGGAGTTATAGGACTTGCCGTGGTCCTGGCATCTGCCAACAATAATGACTGATTACCATACGCTTTGAAATATACAAATCAAGCAGGAGCTATGCTTTCCTCCAAAATTATTGGCATCCTTTGGTGTCATTTACCTAGAGAGAATGTGGCACAGGACTTCCTTGTGTTCTTGGCATGGACTTTTCCCTCGTAGTGAGACTTGGCGACCACGGGCGAGCTGAACACCATGTTGCACAGCTCGCAGAATTTCTCCGGATCTGCACTGACACTCTGTTAAAAAAGTTTTTAAAAAATTAATCTCAATAATTAGCATGTTATCATCAGTGGCGTAATCTATATCTATAGTACGCTTTCCTCTTCAGCAGCTTCCTGCATTACCCTATGACTGTGAGTCAGATAAAAAAGCCCATGGGATTTAGCTCTTGCTTCATCTCAACCACTAAACTCATTAAAAATATACAGCATCAGACAACAATTTAGCACCAGAATCACTAATCTCAAATATTATAAGGAAAAACTGCAGGTGACGCACATAAGCTCATGATAATTCACCTGAAAGCTGCTGCTCTCACAGCTCTGCTTGTTCCTTTCAGCTTTCTTGGTCTGCAGGTAGACTCGAACTCGCTGAGCATGCTTCTTACCCTGATGACCACAAAAAAACATTTATTTTACCAAATGTCTTATGCGTATAATATGCATCTGTAAAAGCTCTTACGAACCTCATAGTGAGAGACTCTCTGAGACTCGAACATCAACACCGCCTCACACACCTGACAGAAGGTGTCGGTAAGCAGGCCTTTCAGAAGATCACTGTCATTCTGGGTGTCTGCCAAGATAATACATGCAAACAGGTATGGAGTTACATAACAACGATTAACATTACACACAATGCAGACAGGAACAGTGTTACATTACAATACACACAAACTGAAACTATTAGTATCAGGGTAGACGTGATCAGGGAGAGAACATGATATGACACAGCAATACATTACTGTTCAATTTAATGAGAAGGATGAAATCAGAGGTTATATTTCAGCTCCATTCAGAGTAGCAGCACTGCAAATGATGTCAACTGTCCATCATTACGGCTGTATCAGATATCAGAGAAGTTTGTATTTAAGTTTATTGCCATACCAGCTTCAAAGGCTATTTCATGGCAAATACACATATTAATCAAACATTCAATAAAATTCAGATAAAAAAAAAACAATTCTGTACATGACTGTGAAGTCTACAAAAATTGTACATTTAATTGTGATAAAAAAAAAAAGTTTTCCAGGGCTCTGATAAAAGGCTTCTCTTTCTTTGGACAAACAAACTACTACTACTAATAATAATAACAATAATAATAATAATTGATAAATAAATAAATAAATAAATAGTGTCTCATTCTTTGGACAAACTGTAGCTAATAATAATAATAATAATAATAATAATAATAATAATAATAATAATAATTATAATAATAATAATAATAATTATAATAATAATAATAATAATAATAATAATAAGAGGAAGAAGAAGAAGAAGAAGAGTAAACTAATCATATTAACTGATTAAAGCATGCACTTTAAATTTAGACAAAATAATTTTTTTTTTTTTTTTTTTTAAAGTCTAAAGGATTCAGAATTACGTCCTAGGGAGACGTTCTTCATATTCATATGAGTTTTTAGAAAGATAAATGTATTTGCATTGCTGTTCGTTAGCATTTACTCAATTTTAAAATGACTTGTTTTTTAACATAAAACTTTTATTTTGATAAATAAACAAACAGAATATTACAGCCTACTGATTTTCAGTTCCTTTCTGTCAGCATGAAGAAACTCCTGCGTTGAAACTGTAAAAAGTACTGACTATATGCAATAATAGACTGTTTTCTCCATATCAGATTATATAATGAAGATCCTCTAGAGACAGACCTAAGGTTTGATGAATTTTGAATATCATGTAATGCAGAAAATGGGTCTGAATAAACAGAAATATCCTTTAAAGTGAGCTTGCAGGAATAAGGTAAGATTTTTTTCCTGTCAATTGGCACTTCATTTAAGTTTTGCCATTGCTGTACGTATGTGTAGCGGTCTGTAGCTATACCCGTCCTCCTATTAATAGATTTTAGAGGGGTGTCATACCAGCAGTCACCATCTGAGATTTTAATAGGAAATTTTGAACACTATCTCAACTATGACACCGGTGGAAATGTCTCATGGTGCATTTTTTAAGAACGCAGAACTCAACACACAGGCAAATAATGCATTTCTGATGTGTGATTTTTCACATTCGACAACATCCCAGAAATTGTAGAAGCTTGCAGAAAGTCACTTGATTACTGATGTCACAGTCAATTCAGTATCCCGAATAATATATTTAAAAAATTTAGGATAGGGAGCAAATGGTGAGCAAAAAAAACACATTTTTATTTTAATTATTTTAAAAGTATCCATTTACCTGGAAAACTAATGGATACACCTGAGGTGTAATGTACTTAAGTGTCCTCTTAAGCAATTAAAGGTTGTCAAATGTAATGTAAATAATAATAATAATAATAATAATAATAATAACAAAATTCACTTCAAGTCACAAATTTGAGTTAATACATCTGAGGTGTAATGTACTTAAGTGTCCTCTTAAGCGATTAAAAGATGTCAAATGTAATGTAAATAATAATAATAATAATAATAATAATAATAATAAAATTCACTTCAAGTCACAAATTTGAGTTAATACGTTTGAGTATTTTGAGTTAATATGTCCTAAGCAATTACAGGATGTCAAATGTAATGTAAATAATAATAATAATAATAATAAAATTCACTTCAAGTCACAAATTTGAGTTAATACATCTGAGGTGTAATGAAATTAAGTGTCCTCTTAAGCAATTAAAGGATGTCAAATGTAATGTAAATAATAATAATAATAATAATAATAATAATAATAATAAAAATAAAATTCAGTTCGTCACAAATTTGAGTTAATACACCTGAGGTGTAATGTAAGTGTATTAAGTGCCCCCTTGTACAAACAATGTAGGCATATAATGTAAATAATAATAATAATAATAATAATAATAATAATAATAGCAGTTTTAAGTATAGTTGAGTCCAGAGTACTCTAAAGAACTCCTCTAACAGTAGCATTACTGGTGAACAAATATATTAGCTGATAAATATTGTTTATAATATCAGAGAAAAAAATATTCTGGACATTGTAATCGAGCTAGCTTTGTCTGGAATCGTTTGAAACTCGTTCATTTGGCTCATGTGAGTTTATTCATTTGAAAAACTTAAGCTATATTCACCATGAACCCGTGAATACGTTATTGTTTAAGATGGGAGGCAGCCATGAACCAGCTAACGCTAGCTAGCAAGACTTAGCATGCTAGGCTGAGCAGCGTTAGCTAATATAAGTGCTAAAACCCGTCCATCTCGAACAATTTGTTAGCAGTGTATGCTAACCTGAAGCTGGTGAAAAACTCGTTAAGGTGCTTTTTTGGTATAAAACAGGGATCTAACAGTCTGAATACATCTAGCACACAGATGTTTGGGTAATTACTGTGCCGGACTCACCTTCTTCAACATGACAACTATGGACATTAGTATTTTTTATCACTGTTTTTTCGGCGTTTGAGACAGAAGCCGAGTCTAAATGAACAGTGACACTGTTTTCAGTCGGACACGATACGCTGTCCTCAGACAAAGACATTTTTTAATCTCAAAACGGAAAAGGTACAGCTACCTTATCCGACATAACTAAAGAGCACTAGCTAACCAAATATAACAGGGCGGGTGTGAGGCACTGCGCATGCGTCAGACACGTTCCTGCACTCGCCTGGGTTAAATGGACTTAAATGAACATGAACCAATAAAATCACAAAACCTTATAAAAGTAAGTTCTAACATTAAGATAGCGCATAGAGATGAAATATAAATGATTAACATGAATTTTGAGTTCAAAAAGGGTACACAGTTTACCAGTACAAACATCCCAGTGGAAGTACACAATATGGCCAAAAGTATATGGACACCGGACCATCACACCTGTACACAGACCAGGCATAACATTATGACCACCTGCCTAGTATTGTGTTGTTCCCCCTTTTGCTGCCAAAACAGCCCTGACCCGTCATGAACTGTGTATTCTGACAGCTTTCTATCAGAACCAGCATTAACTTCTTCAGCAATTTGAGCAACAGTAGCTCGTCTGTTGGATTAAACCACACGGGCCAGCCTTCGCTCCCCATGTGCATCAGTGAGCCTTGGCCGCCCCTGACCCTGTCCCCGGTTCATCACTGTTCCTTCCTTGGACCACTTTTGATAGACACTGACCACTGCAGACCGGGAACACCCCACAAGAGCTGCAGTTTTGGAGATGTTCTGATCCAGTGGTCTAACCATCACAATTTGGCTCTTCATTAAACTCGCTCAAATCATTACGCTTGCCCATTTTTCCTGCTTCTAACACATCAACTTTGAGGACAAAATGTTCACTTGCTGCCTAATATATCCCACCCACTAACAGGTGCCATGATGAGGAGATCATCAGTGTTATTCACGTCACCTGACAGTGGTCATAATGTTATGCCTGATCGGTGTACATGGTGTCTTCCCCAAACGGTTATCACAATTTTCTAGAATGTCTTTGTATACTATATATATATATATATATATATATATATATATATATATATATATATATATATATATATATATATATATATATATATATATATATATATATATAGCCTCACCATAACAGTCATCTTTTAGCCAACAAGTGAATGTGAATGAGCATGCGCTTTCGTATATTTTCGTTTCCATGGCAACCCGTTTCCTGGCAACCCGTACAAATGATTAGCAACGTGTAGCACGGGTACGTATATATGGGATACATTTATAAATATAACCTAACAGCTATACCTCAAGTCAAAAAACAAGTCGAATAGCAAGTTAAAGACGGAGAATTCAGCAGGAGCTAAAACAAAATGCCTATCCCTCAGAAACCTGGAACAGTGCGGTCCAAACAGGTAAAGCTAATTAAGTAAACTTGTGAAAAACTTTAGCTAGGTTGCTAGTTTGTTACGAAATTCCTCACAACACAATCATTTCATTACCACGCAGGATTAAGTCATTTTTAAAGCTAATATCTACAATGTCTAATGTCTTATTATCTAAGTGCTTTTAATGTCTAATGTCTTATTATTAATGTCTCACGCAGGGATCTATCACCCAATTAAAAGCACCTGTTGTAAAGGGAGCCAAAGTCTCCAACAAAAAGAAGGTCAGTTTGAAAAATGTCCAGAAAGTTCAGATCATTCATGTGCATAATTTGTTCCAAATAAACATATTGTGTTTTTCACTGTGCAGGACGAAGAGGATGGGACAGAGACCGGAGACGGAGATGAGTGGATGCAGGGAAAGACTCTGGTTAAACCTCCAGACCAGCTGGACCTGACTGAGTCGGTGAGGATACTCCTAGAAGACCAGTGTTCCTTAAAGTTTTTGTAGATAATTAAGGATTCTTAACCGACTAAAAGGGTTAGGAAACACTGTGAGGATCTTTACGGGTTTGTAAAGAAAGCTCTGGGCTGTAAATTACGTCTTTGGGGGAAAGAATCATGTGAGAAATACAGGGTTTTGACATTTTAAAAAAGCATGAAAAGAATTAGAAAGGGAACACAAAGGATCGAAGTGGCACTGGCCACTTTAATTGGAACATTGTGTGTTGCTTTTCTGTGCACCACGGTCAGCTTGAACCAGTCCATTCTCCTCTGTCCTTATTCTAATGTTGCAAAATATCTTGCACAGTATCGTACAAATACCTCACACAAGTCTGTGCAGGCTCTGCGTCGTATTTTGGTAAAGATCACCAAGAATGTTTCTTATTGATTTGAAACCTGCAAACTAACAATTTCATTGTACAAGTACATTTGTGCCTGAAAACAAAGTGGCTGATTTTTGCTTGGATGCTTCACCACCACCCAATTAGCTCATATCTGGTTTTTGTAGAAGAGACGTTAGTATTAATGGGTATTTTGCTTTTTTAGAGCATACAGAGATTGGATTTGGAGGTGTTTCATGTAAATTAAATTATACTGGTATAGTAAGCTTACAGAAATCCAGATGTAGATCTAGATCCTTGAAGATCAAACCACAAGGTAAAGGACATTTTTTATTTCCATTTTCTATGTATTAGAACAAGTGCATTAATATGCAATTTAAATGCATATTAATGCGCTAGTCAGATGAATTAAGAATTCGACAGCATTGTGTTTCAATTATTAATAACATGTGAACCTTTAAAGTCTCCAGAGTTAATTGACTTAAAAAAAATCCATACTCTTGGCTAAAACAATAACTATAATTCTGTTGTTTTTTTTTGTTGTTGCTTAGCAATAGAAGCTGAGGTCTACTAAGATCAAATGATCCTTTCCTTCACATTTCATGCTAATTAACCACTTTTCTTTTTTTGTTTTGTCTCTTAGGAGCTGAAAGAGGAGTTCACAAGAATACTGACAGCAAACAATCCACATGCTCCACAGAATATTGTCAGATACAGCTTCAAAGTAAAGTGTTTCCAAAATTGCATCGCTGTTACTGCTATTTCCTATATACACTATATTTCCAAAAGTAATTCAGGTGTTCCAGTCACTTGCATGGCCACAGGTATATAAATTCAAGCACCTAGGCATGTAGACTGCTTCTACAAATATTTGGGAAAGAATGGGTCGCTCTCAGGAGCTCACTGAATTCAAGCATGGTACCATGATAGGTTGCCACCTGTGCAATAAGTCCATTCGTGAAATTTCCTCACTACTACATATTCCACGGTCAACTGTTTTATAGTGGTATTATAACAAAGTGGAATCAATTGGGAACAACAGCAGCTCAGCCACAAAGTGGTAGACCACTTAAAATCACAGAGCGGGGTCAGCGCATACTGAGTTGCCAATTGCTCTGTCAATAGCTACAGACCTCCAAACTTTGTGTGGCCTTCAGATTAGCTCAAGAACAGTGCGTAGAGAGCTTCATGGAATGGGTTTTCATGGCCGAGCAGCTGCATCCAAGCCTTACATCACCAAGTGCAATGCAAAACGTCAGATGCAATGGTGTAAATGCCGCCACTGGACTCCAGAGCAGTGGAGATATGTTCTCTGGACTGACGACTCACCAGGCCTTGTCGTCCAACATCAGTGCCTGACCTCACAAATGCGCTTCTAGAAGAATGGTCAAAAATTCCCATAAACACACTCCTAAACCTTATGGAAAGCCTTCCCAGAAGAGTTAAATCTGTTATAACTGCAATGGGCAGGACAACTCCATATTAAACCCTATGGATTAAGAATAGGATGTCATTAAAGTTCATGTGCATAAAGGCAGATGTCCCAAAACCTTTGGCAATATAGTGTACATCTCAAACATCTCAAGTCATGTCACTAAACACGCCTTGCATTCCATATAGGAGCGCTCCTATAAGCCGATCAGCAGCGTGGATCAGTTGGCGGTTCACTTTGTGCTGGAAGGCAACCTTCTGCACAGGGATTCAGATGAGGCTCGAAGGCAAAGAGCTAGACAAGGCTTTGCAGAGGGTAGGACAGTTACCATGTGTCAGAATAAAAATTAATAAACACGTTATGTTTATTAATACTGTCTGAATTCTTTATGGTTCCAGATAAAACTTCTGAAACATCTGTAGCAGAAAATGAGGACAAGCTGGAGACTCCGGTAATAAAAGCAATGCTTGTTAAAACACGTTGTAAGAAGCAATGAAGTAAAATGGATCAGTTGTAAAGCTGATAGAGTGTTGAATAGCTGTGTTGTTATGCAGGCAGATGGGGTTGAGGATGCAGGTGATCCAGCCGATGGTGCCGGAGAGGAGAGACCGGATAGCGTGGATGTCCTGGGGGGAAAGAAAGAGCGCAAAATCACCAACCACTTCAACTTCAGCGAGAGAGCATCACAGACACTCAACAATCCTCAGAGAGTAAGCTTCAGCTTAGTCCAAGCAGAACAAAGCTGTGCAATACATTTAGGGAAGAAATAAAACATTTAATTGTAAACATTTATAGAGCAACATCTTTTACTTTTTTGTCCATTCATTCATTATCTACCGCTTATCCGAACTATTCTCGGGTCACGGGGAGCCTGTGCCTATCTCAGGCGTCATTGGGCATCAAGGCAGGATACACCCTGGACGGAGTGCCAACCCATCGCAGGGCACACACGCACTCTCATTCACTCACGCAATCACACACTACGGACAATTTAGAGATGCCAATCAACCTACCACGCATGTCTTTGGACTGGGGGAGGAAACCGGAGTACCCGGAGGAAACCCCTGAAGCACAGGGAGAACATGCAAACTCCACACACACAAGGCGGAGGCGGGAATCGAACCCCCAACCCTGGAGGTGTGAGGCAAACGTGCTAACCACTAAACCACTAAGCCAATGTGCCCCCCCTTTTTTTGTCCATTTATAATTAAATTTAATGTTATGGAACATCCTGTTTAACTTGTCCCATGGTGAAAAACTTATTGTCACACAGCACTGATACTGGAGACTCCTAGGTTTTTTTATTTTGTTTTGTTTTTGTTTACTAACTTGAAGAGAGAGAAAATTAAGAGATAAAGCCCTATTATAATGTAACTGATAACAGGAAACAATAATAATAACTAATAATAATAATAACTTGTTTTGTGGATGTTCCAAAACAATAATGTAATTATAAAAGGATAAAAAGTACTACATGTCATGGTTCTAATAAATAAAAATGTAATAACTGGTAAATCTCTGTGGTGTAAGACTTCAGGACATGGTGTGTTTTATTGAATTGCACCAATCAGACCACCTGTCTAATATTGTGTTGGTCCCCCTTTTGCTGCCAAAACAGCCCTGACCCGTCATGCACTGTGTATTCTGACACCTTTCTATCAGAACCAGCATTAACTTCTTCAGCAATTTCAGCAACAGTAGCTCGTCTGTTGGCTCGGATCACACGGGCCAGCCTTCGCTCCCCACGTGCCTCAATGAGCCTTGGCCGCCCCTGACCCTATCGCTGGTTCACCACTGTTCCTTCCTTGGACCACTTTTGAGAGATACTGACCACTGCAGACCGGGAACACCCCACAAGAGCTGCAGTTTTGGAGATGCTCTGATCCAGTGGTCTAGCCATCACAATTTGGCCCTTCGTCAAACTCGCTCAAATCCTTACGCTTGTCCATTTTTCCTGCTTCTAACACATCAACTTTAAGTACAAAATGTTCACTTGCTGCCTAATATATCCCACCCACTAACAGGTGCCATGATGAGGAGATAATCAGTGTTATTCACTTCACCTCTCACTGCTCACAATGTTATGCCTGATCAGCATATAATGCATTGTAATGTACATGTTGTATGGATGTATATCTCAGTACTAGACAGAACAGAACCATAATAAACCAAATCAAAAATCAATTCATTTTTATTTCTGCAGGAAAGAGCCTGCCAAACTGAACCTCCTCCTCGTGCCACCTTCTCGGCTACAGCTAATCAAGTAAGAGCAGATAAATCTGTGACTTTTCTAATTAAGATGTTTAATAGCTGTGTGAAGATATGAAAAGAAAAGTGATGTAACTGAGTGTAAACTGGGTCTGCGATGAAGATTAGTGTTAATACAGTAATATATCTTTTATAGGATTCAAATCTTTAAGATTACTCAGAACGTAAAACCATTCATTAAGCCTCTTAAATCCTTCTGTACTTTAAATGTGATTGGACCTGTTGCAAAGAAAGAAGTAGGCAGAACAGGGTGAATTAGTTACTGTATTAGTGATCTAGGAAAGCGCTAAAAGAAAATGGCTTGGCTTTAAAATGGAGAAATTAAAGACATCTACACTGTAGCCAGGAGATCATGGACACTAAGGACGCTCAGGAACACTTTTGTCAAGATTAACAGGATTTTCAAAGCCATTACAACAATTTACACATATATTTGCTTGTATCCAGTGTTAGAAATGAGGCCCATAATGACAACAGAATAAAATAACCTTATACGTATCCAAATGCTTTGTGCTTGTGCTTGCAGTGGGAGATCTGTGATGCCTATGTGGAGGAGCTCCAGAAGCAGGAGAAGAGTAAGGAGAAACAGAAGACCCTTTCGTCTAAGAAGGAGGATGACAAAGCAAAGAAGAAGACAGTGTTGGTAGAGCATCAGGTAGGAGCTTTGAGTCATTCGTGTTCAAAAGCATTCTTTAATCAATCATGATTTGTTATAAATTATTACTATAATGTCTGGCTAACAAATCATAATGATCTGCTTTATCAATCAGAGTGATGATGTTACCAAAGTGCTGAAGGTGGCTAAGATTATTGAGCGCATGGTGACTCAGAACACCTTTGATGACATCGCTCAGGGTAATGATTCCTCATTGAAATATGCTGACCAAAACTGGGGACCAACACAATATTAGGCAGGTGGTCATAACGTTATGCCTGATCTGTGTAAGTGTCCACATTGTGTCCTTTTGCTCTTCTCCTGTCCTTTCTCCATTTTAGATTTTAAATACTTTGAGGATGCTTCAGATGAGTTCAGAGAACAAGAAGGAACTCTTCTGCCACTGTGGAAGTTCCAATATGACAAAGCCAAACATCTCTCTGTCACTGCGCTCTGCTGGTCTGTATGCATTATACAACAAAACCCCATCCATGAATCTGTTAAACTAAATGAACTGCTAATTAATTTCTCTTTACATCCAGGAATCAGAAATACACAGACCTGTTCGCCGTAGGACTCGGGTCATGTGAGTTTGACCTTCACAGATATTTTCTTCTTAAATATATTCCTTCCAAATGCATTTTTGGATTGTTCCCTTATCTTTTTTTCCCTCCAAGTTGAATTCACGAAGCAGGGTCAAGGCATGCTGCTCTTCTACTCCCTGAAGAACTCCACCTACCCAGAGTATATTTTCCACACTAAATCTGGGGTCATGTGTCTGGACATCCACAAACAGCTGTCTTACCTGGTGGCGGTGGGGTTCTACGACGGTAGCGTCGCAGTGTATAACCTGAAGGAAGACAGAGCTCAGCCTGTTTATAAGAGCACCGCCAAGTCAGGCAAACACACTGACCCGGTGTGGCAGGTAGGGGGCGCTGTGGAGATGTCTCATATGATCATTTTGGAAGGAGTCTCCAGTGTTTTACACCATGGGAGTGAAGTCTTCAAGACAGAGGGCTTTTTGCTTTTCAGTTCTATAACATGACAGGGTGTTTTTGTTGTTGTTTGCTAACTTAAAGAAAGAGAAAATTAATAGATAAAGCCCTATTATACACTGATCAGGCATAACGTTATGACCATGTGCCTAATATCATATAATTATGTCATGATTTTAATAAGTAAAAATTGTAATCACTGGTAAATTTCCGTGGTGTAAAACTTCATGGCATGTCACGTTTTATTTAAATTCACTGAAGTATAATTCAGCACTAAATATAACAACAGAACAACATTTGCAGGTCTGTAGTGATTATTGCTAAAGCTCAGTCTGTATGTTAACATGCTAATAGTGTTGTTTGTACTGAATGAATATTTTACTCTGTCATGTCATGTGATATCCCTCCAGGTAAAGTGGCAGAACGATGACATAGACAAGAATCATAATTTCTTCTCTGTCTCCTCTGATGGACGTGTGGTGTCATGGACTCTTGTGAAGGTGTGTTTCATACTGATCTCACTTTTATGCTTTTGAGCTCTATGTGATTTAACAGCGATTTCTTTTTCCAGAATGAGCTACTGTTCACAGATATCATAAAACTCTCCATAGAAGGGGCTGTTTCTGAAGGACATGACAACATGATTCCTGACACGGGTAATCATCAGCCATTATCAACTCATTACATCATTAACAATTTAGCATCCAGTGTGCATATAACTGCCACGAGCACTTTAGTCTCCTGCACTGACAGTTGTTTTGTTCTGACCACATTGATTTTGCAATCTATTGTCCCTGCACAACATCCTGACGCTCCTCAGCATTATCGTCTTTTCCACTGCAGCATGCGGAAACTCTTTTGATTTCCATAAACAGATCGACTACCTTTTCCTCGTTGGCACTGAAGAGGGCAAAATACACAAGGTCAGTTACACACAGTTGTCTATGTAGTTCATCGTTAAAGCTCCACGGGTTTGAACTTATGAACAGATTATTACATGGTAACTGTTTTTCATTTCAGAAGAATTCCAAAGTAAATCAAAAAGATTAAATACAGCAAATGCAAATAAAAGTAGAAAATTGTTTAAATATACTACAAAATATATTTTAGAATTTATATAAAATGTTTTTAAAACCCACCCTTAAAAATGTGCTTAACTGCATTAATATAGTCATTTATAAAATACACTTATAGTACATGATTATTTTATGGTGTGTTGTATTAATTAAAAAATACAATAATACATTTTTTTTAAAAAGAATTTTTGATCCATATTTTATGATCTAAATATATTTGGTATCTTTTGAGATATACAGAGATCAGGCATAACATTATGACCACCTCCCTAATATTGTGTCGGTCTCCCTTTTGCTGCCAAAACAGCCCTGACCCGTCATGCACTGTGTATTCTGATGCCTTTCTATCAGAACCAGCATTAACTTCTTCAGCAATTTCAGCAACAGTAGCTTGTCTGTTGGATCGGATCACACGGGTCAGCCTTCACTCCCCACGTGCATCAATGAGCCTTGGCCGCACATGACCCTGTCGCCGGTTCACCACTGTTCCTTCCTTGGACCACTTTTCACACTGACCACTGCAGACCGGGAACATCCCACAAGAGCTGCAGTTTTGGAGATGTTCTGATCCAGTGGTCTAGCCATCACAATTTGGCTCTTCATCAAACTCGCTCAAATCCTTACGCTTGCCAATTTTTCTGCTTCTAACACATCAACTTTGAGGACAAAATGTTCACTTGCTGCCTAATATATCCCACCCACTAACAGGTGCCATGATGAGGAGATCATCAGTGTTATTCACTTCACCTCTCGCTGCTCATAATGTTATGCCTGATCGGTGTATCCACACATTCCTGCAGATATGAGCATCACGTCCCTAGTGCAAGGAAAAAAGTCACACAATCATAAAAACTTCTACACTCACCTCACTTTATTCATGCTGAAAAGATTCTGTGTCATCATTCCCTTCTTATGTAGGCCCGAGATGATAATATTCTGTGTGACACCTTGCCGACTGCTCAGTTTACACCCACACAAAACGTAAAGTCTGTGATTTAAAGTATTGTCACGTATTTGCAAGGAGCCTTAAGGAGCTCTAGTGTTGCCCCTCAGATAGAGGTGATAAATCCGAGGCAATTGAAAAAGCAAGCTGAGCCGTATCTGTTTGGTGTGAATATCACGGAGCAGAGCTTTCGGGAACAGTCTAATCCTTTCTATCTCAGAGACACGGCAGGCGCTTATGGCTTAGTCTCTCTCGCTCTCGCTCTCTCTCTCTCTCTCTCTCTCTCTCTCTCTCTCTCTCTCTCTCTCTCTCTCTCTCTCTCTCTCTCTCTCTCCCTGTAGAATGACAGGCAAATTTGCTGCCTTTCTGGATTTATCATTGTACTTCTAAAACCTCCTTGCAATTTAATGTCTCTCTGCTTTGCTTTTCTAACAGGCAGCAAAACGACAAACCGAAGCATTAAACTAGCCCTGATTACGACTCTAAGCATAGTCCAAAATGTCAATTGGATGAATGGCTGATATCTAAGCCTGGTTCCATGTGTTCATTTGCAGTGCTCCAAATCCTACTCTAGCCAGTACCTGGAGACGTATGCTGCACACAGCCTGGCTGTCGATGCCGTGAAGTGGAACTACTTCCATCCAAAAGTGTTCATCTCTTGTAGCTCGGATTGGACGGTCAAGATATGGGATCACACTATCACGTATGTATGCCTTCATATTGCTGAGCATCACAACAACATCACATCAAATGTACAACCGAAGATTACATTATTTAAGCAATAAACCATAACAAGCCATGCTGTTGTAGGAAGTAATAAACAACATGATGGTGCGATATGGTCTGCTGCAAAGCAAAGTTCCTTTTACAACCCGTGAACGTTCCGAAGTGTTTTACTCCACTTATACCTCAGCAGTTTGTTCAACCTATATCAATTTCGTATTTGCTAAATAATGACTTTAATGTTTACAGTTACATTTAACATTGTGGAACATCTGTTTTCACTTATGTTATAGCAGCTATAAAAGTTACCACACATAACTAGTTTTTCTCTCTCTAAAGTTCATTCATTCATTGTCTACCGCTTATCCGATCTATTCTCGGGTCACGGGGAGCCTGTGCCTATCTCAGGCGTCATTGGGCATCAAGGCAGGATACACCCTGGACGGAGTGCCAACCCATCGCAGGGCACACACACTCTCATTCACTCACGCAATCACACACTACAGACAATTTAGAGATGCCAATCAACCTATAATGCATGTTTTTGGACCGGGGGAGGAAACCGGAGTACCCGGAGGAAACCCCCGAGGCACGGGGAGAACATGCAAACTCCACACACACACACGGTGGAGGCAGGAATCGAACCCCCAACCCTGGAGGTGTGAGGCAAACATGCTAACCACCAAGCCACCGTGCCCCCTCTCTCTAAAGTAAATGCAGCTTATCATGTTTTGAAACCTCAAAACACTGAAGACTTTCACATGGTTGAGAAAGTGCTGACACTGGAGACTCCTTCCATTAACGTTAAATACAGCATTTCCGTACATAAAGTCTCAGCATATCAATGATTGTACGTCTTTGTGTTTTTAGATTAGTTTGTTATTAGGCTTAATCTATGGGAATGATTTGTTTCTATCAAAATGTTAAATCATAATATAAACCTGTGAATACTTTTAGAGCTGCTGTTATAGAATAGTAATAGTTCTTACCAATCGGAAAGTGCTATACAGTCATTACAGTTAAAATACTTCAGAGCCATGAAGTCATGGAGATAAACTGCAAGAATAATTTCATAGCCTCACTCAATACAAACCTTCCAAACTCTATTATCTTTACCGGAAAAATAGCAAGCGGAAATGAAACGCATTTAACTCCTACAGTTGTTATTAAAATAAACATAATTAACTTGTCAAGACAATGATTTGACAAATCAGTTAGCCATTCCCAGTCTGTCAAAGAGAGACCCCTGGGTGAGTAATGATTATAATTACGATGTCATTTTGACAAAGCGCACTATGCATGCTGGAGTCTCATTATTCTGCGTTGTAGTTTGTAAGACATGTTTACCAGTGCAACCCAAGTTCACCAGCAGAGGGCTCTAGTGTAGTAAAGAAGGGAGAAGAAGACCGAGGTCATCTCTCTGCCAACTCACCTACAACAATCACCCTAAATAATTCAAGGAGTCTTTTGTAGGCATGCATTTTTGACCAGCTCTAGATATGTTAGTGGAAATCCGGAAGTGTTGTTCTGCAAAATAGGGACCCACTTAGAGCTGCATTAAGTGTAATAAATTCACCCACTCTTCGTTAAAGGTGTAATGCGAACCTGCACACACACTCATCTCACTTTCTCTAAAGAGTCACATAACCACTAGAACAATTAGCAACCGCTTTGTTCGTTTCACTTCTTTTCACTTTTATTTCTCCCTTTATGTTCATGTTGATGGTTTTTCGATATTTTAAGATTCCGCTTTAAAGAAATCTGGATCTGGATCTCTAATGAGCAAGCCAGAGTTAGCAGTGATGAGAAAAACATCACTGAAACAACAAGAGAAAGAAACCTTGAGAGGAACCAGACTTGAAAGGGAACACATCCTCTTCTGGGTGACACCAGAGTGTGGGATTATAAATCATTAAAGTATACAGGTGTATTATAGTGCATGAAAGTGTGATGAAAGGATTTTCAGTATGAATAGATTTTCTAGACCACCGCCTTTAAAAACAAACACTTTCTTTTAAGCCAGACAGAAAATATAATGCATAAAAGCAATAAATAAATTAAAACCTAGTCATAGTTGTAATTACCTCTAAAACATTTGGCTTTATTTTTCACCTCTCTTGTATTATGTAATAAATAGTGTCTTTTTATGTATTTAATATTCACATTTATGGCATTGGGCAGACGCCCTTATCCAGAGCGACTTACAGTTTATCTCATTTTATACAACTGAGCAATTTTAAGGGTTAAGGGCCTTGTTTAAGGGCCCAGCAGTGGCGGCTTGGTGGATCTGAACACACAACCTTCTGATCAGTAATCCAGCACCATCACTACTAAGCTACCACATCCCACAATATTTGACTTAAACGGCATTAGTGGCAAACACCTAAAACATAAATTTCAGTGAGATATAATCAAACTGTCAAACAGTGGCCCTGGACTTAATACTGATCCTTGCACAAATCCTACGCATCTGTATGAATAGTGCTTATAATTATATCTGACATCTGAATAATAACTCAACTCTGAATATGACCCTCTATGAATAAGGTCCTGGTATGAGCTCAAGACAGTGTGCCAGTACTGCTGTCCATATGTGATTGCATCATCTCAGACAGATATTAATAGCAAGCTTGAACAGTGTCAGTGTGGTCTTGAGAAAGAGTGAAAGATAGAAATTCTATGTGACGAAGAGGGAGAGCGAGGACGCGATGTAGTCTCCGTACTACCTGCTCAGCATGACAATGCCTCCTTGCACCACGAGACACCTGATATATAAACTACACTTGATTTGGTGCATGTGTGTGGTTAAGCTGGGACAATAGAATAATCATCAGAAACACCCACTGTACAGAAACCACTTTTAAACAACTAAACAAATACCAATCTGTAACATCTGCATGTATAATTAAAGGTGGAACAATACATTCAAGAATTCCCATCAGGTTGTATCACTGATAGTTATGGTATAGGGGAAGGGTTTACAAAATTTGACACTGCTATGGTGATATGGGAACCACTGAAAAAAATTGGGTTTGGTCAGACCTTGGTCACAGTTGTGTACAATTCTGGTATTTTTTTCTTTCTGCCTGCTTGTTAACAATCTTGCTCAATTACAAGCAATTGGATTTCATTCTTGCTAACTGTGGGATGCGTTTAAATGCAGTTATTAATAGACAATCGTAGAAGCTTTTCACTCTACTATACAGATTCCAAGACACAGTAAGATTAAAGGCTTCTATCATTTGTTTCACAGGAGCCCGATGTTCACCTTTGACCTGAACACAGCTGTGGGAGACGTGGCCTGGTCTCCGTACTCGTCCACCGTGTTCGCTGCCGTCACCATCGATGGAAAGGTAAGCTGAGATGGAATAGGTTAGAAGAGACAATGCAAAAACACATACCAGAGACAGGAATCGCATAATCTGATTCAGTTTCAGTTCAAGGCTTATTGTCCTGTCTTAACATAAATTAACGTTAAATGGTTATTATGTCATTATTACATTTACAGAAAAAAAATATGATGAGCAGAATTTGTTAATGGTTTATTAAATTCATTAAAATAGTGCAAATAATCATAGATTAAAATAGATACATACAATTTAAATAAATAAATAAAACATAAAAAACTTAATAAAAATATATTATTAGGACTTTTTCACATATAATAAACAATAATATAATATATAATAAATATAATGATGGAAATAAAATAATATTATATATATATATATATATAATAGAAGTTGCTTTTGGCTGCTCCCTGTTCGGGGTCGCCTCAGCGGACCAACTGGTCCGCACAACAACTTGGCAAATGTTTTACGCCGGATGCCCTTCCTGACGCAATCCTCCCATTTTTCCGGGCTTGGGACCAGCACTGCATCCAGTGGCTGGGGTTGAGGCATTGGCTGGAATCGAACCCGGGCCTTCCGCATGATGGGCGAGTAACCACTGAGCCACCAATGCCTCTAATATAATATAATATAATATAATATAATATAATAAATTAATCAAATCTTTTTCCATCCCTGTTTCTTACTCTACTTGAGAGATCAGAAATTGCTATGGTATGATCTTTCTTGCATCATACCTTGTTGTTGCAACTTTTATAAATGTTTAATTGTAATATTTTTTGTTAATATTATCTCTGCTCCCTGTTGAGCTTTCACCTGAAGTATTTGGCAGTAAACATAATGCTGAGGTCATGCTAATAAAATCATGCAGAAAGCTCTTATCATTTACAAAGACATTTTAAACTACTCACAACAAAAAAGCGCGCACACACACACTTTTAAGAATTGCAATAGGTGTTAATGAAACAGCATAGCAGCTACATGATTCCACTCCCGGTGTTTCACAAGGCTGCACGATCACCTGCACATCACACGCGCACACACGCGCACACACACACACACACACACACACACACACACACACACACACACACACACTCCGTCACCCATGTCTGTTTGTGTTAGTGTACAGGGACGGCCATTAACCTGCCTGACATTAACTATTAGCCTCAGAACAGATGCTGAAGACATGTCCTGTTCCTTCAGCTCCACCGTATATATACGCAATAGAAGATGACAAGTTGCTCACCTGTGTGCTCTGTCAAGCCTGAGATAAAAAAAAATGTCAGTAAACAAAAAGTTTCTGCTACTGTATTATTTACTAATATCAGCGCTGGGCCTCTTGTGTAATGGATATCTGAGACACACAAGATGGAACAGATGCCTGAATGACACAGGTCTTTGAGCTAGCTGTCTAGAAACAAACTGTCCTTTTTGTCATAGCTGAAAAAATCATCTCAAGTTATTCTCTAGACATTTGCTATGAAAAGAAAATAATAATAAATAATAACAAAACAATAGGGGGGCACGGTGGCTTAGTGGTTAGCACGTTTGCCTCACACCTCCAGGGTTGGGGGTTCGATTCCCGCCTCCGCCGTGTGTGTGGAGTTTGCATGTTCTCCCTGTGCCTCGGGGGTTTCCTTCGGGTACTCTGGTTTCCTCCCCCGGTCCAAAGACGTGCATTATAGGTTGATTGGCATCTCTAAATTGTCCGTAGTATGAGAGTGTGTGTGTGTGCCCTGCGATGGGTTGGCACTCTGTCCAGGGTGTATCCTGCCATGACGCCTGAGATAGGCACAGGCTCCCCATGACCCAAGAATAGATCGGATAAGCGGTAGACAATGAATGAATGAACAAAACAATATAATATAAAATATAGATATATATTAGGTAGGTGATGATGAAGCAGAGATACTGTTGATTATTTTCCAGTAACAGCAAAGTGCTTTCCAACATTACCATATATTTATTTATTTAAGAATGACACCTCTTACATTTATCCATATGTTGTGGAACATCTGCAAAACAAGTTAGTTCCTGTTACATGGTAGCAGCTATGAACAGCTGTTCCTTCACTTTCTGATGAAGTTGAAAAGAAAATAATGCCAGCTTGTTCCTGAGACAATGGAAACTCTTTCTAATTATACGGCTACAAAAAACAATTGTGTATCCTATCAATGCAATAACTTTCTGTCATTTTTACCACAGTGGATAAATAATTAAAAATAATTCAGTGCACTGTTATTGCTGAATTATTTTGTCCTTGAAAAAGGCTTATTTATAAACGGTGAAGCTAGCCAAGCTTGTGGATTAAATGGCAGAATTTCAAATTTTCTAGAAGGGCACGATAATGGAAAGGTTCAGACAGCTTTACTTTTCAGCTAAAGACAACTTCAACCAAATGAAAGCTTCCTTAAAAGAGTAATCCTGTCCCTTTTGATAGCAATTTATTTTTTGGGTTTCAAAATTTGATAGACTCCTTATAATGCACTGAAACTCTAAACCAAAACAGTTTACTGCCTTGCTAGTGTGATTGACAGGTCATCCTGTTTCAGCTACATTATATAACCAGTGGTGTGCATCTGACTACACACACATATCCAAATGTGGGTCTTCTCCAAACTGTTGCCATGAAGAAGGAAGCATACTGACCACGACCACTGCCATGACCATCTACATATTATTGTTCCGCAAACACATAGAGGTGTTATGGTCAGGTGTCCACATACCTTGGGCCATATCGTGCATCACAGATGTTCGGTCTGAGAGAGGTTACATTGCATGAATGCATTCTGTGCTCTTGTTATATGCCTCATGGGATACTGCACTAAAGAAGGACATTTTGTATGGTGCATCTGTGAGCATTTCTTGTTTTTGCCTGTTTCCAGCAGTGCCAGTTGGCTTTAGTTAATTCAAGCTTTATTCTGTTAGATTGGAGTTGCGTGGTGTATCACGGAGCTGTTCCTGGCTTTAGGGTCTTGCTTAGTGCCGGATTGTGTGCCAGCGTGAGCGTGCAAGTCACCGTGTGGAAATAAGTAGTAAGTGCCAGAGTCTCAGTAAGACTGGCGTCTCTCCAGAATTCTGCTCCTCTCCTGGAGGCTAGAACAATTTACAGTGTGGTATATTCATCTCAAGCAGAGCACACAGACCAAATCATTTCTAACAGCTTCTGTACTCACATCAGGCTGAAAGTGACCGTTGCTGTAGAATGCTGTTATGTATGTCGTTTATTTTATACACTCAGAGCTCCATGGTAGAAACTCAGCTGCTACATGACTCTGCCACGGAGCCATGCTGTTGGTCAGTATGTGCTTTCAGTGGTCCTCCTACAGTTACAGATGGCTTCTCCAGCCCTTACGTGTATATTTTTGTGTTTTTGCGCCCCTGCCTCAGCTGCTTAGAATAGAGAAGGGCATTTGGTAATGCTCTGTGACTAACTATGAGCCATGCTGCTTGACTAACACTTTGCCATGGGCACTTCTGCAATCTCTCAGCCTCTGTACCCCAGACTTTGACTGGCTGTCTTGCTTAGGTGGGTGGCCTAATGGCCATGAAAAAAATGATCAGGACCATTATTAGGTGCATTTTTCTCACTTCTAATCCCCTTTCTAGCTCTTTCTCTCATTCTGCCTCTTTAGTCACTGCTTCCCAGAATGAGATGTTCAAACTGTCAATGGAAGCCTTTATATCTTTCTATATATACAGTATTTCCTATCTAGTGTCTTTACTGACTGTCAGTTCTGGCTGCCGTGTCTCCAATTGGATATGTGGTGTGTGTGTGTGTGTATTGTTATGAGGTGCTATTGACTGGGGACAGGCTGCATTATTTGTTTGTGAGCTTAAGTTTACTGCTTACTCTAATGCAGTGGTGTCAAACTGCAGAGGTCAGCATTTTACCTCATTTTGCGCAATTGATTAACTTCTCTGTTAAATAAGAGGGCACATATTGGCTGAAATTGTTCCATCAGATAAGAGAAAACACTGTAGGAGTTTGACCTTCCTAGACTTGTGTGTAATGACTTTGCTGAATTACTGGTCCAGTGAATTAGAGCAACACAATTAATTGCATACATAATTTATTTGCAATGTTGGGGCTGGAAAAAGTTTCTCTAAAAAATTGGTACTATGCAGAAATTACACCTACATTTGCTATAGTGATAAAATATATTCAAAGTGTGTGTGGCCTGAGGGTTGTCTTTCCTTCCATCCTTCCTTCTTTCCTTCCTTCCTTCCTTCCTTCCTTCCTTCCTTCCTTCCTTCCTTCCTTCCTTCCATCCATCCTTCTATCCAGTTTTCCTGCTTTCTATCAATCCATTTATTTGTCCTTTATTACTTACATTCATTTATTCATCTGTCCATCTATCCATCCATCCATCCATCCATCCATCCATCTATCGATTCATCCATTCATCCATCCATCCATCTATCCAGCTTCCCTGATTTCTATAAATCCATTTATCTGTCCTTTCTTACTTACATCCATCCATTTAGCCGTCTATCCATCCATCCATCCATTCAGCCAGACATCCATCCATCCTTCTATCCAGCTTCCCTGCTTTCCATCAATTCACTTATCTGTCCTTTCTTACTTACAATTATTCATCTTCTATTCATCCATTCATCCATCCATCCATCCGTCCATCCATCCATATAAACTCAAAGTGGACATGGCCAAAGGGGCTTCACTTCCATCTCTCCACCTATCAGTCCATCAAGTCTGAAACCTACTACAATGCCACTGTTAAGAAGAAGGAAAACTAAAAAAAAAGTCAGCATTAGCAATGTCAGCATGGCCTATGAATACTGGCTCTGTCTT
Source organism: Hemibagrus guttatus (assembly GCA_033459395.1). Taxonomy (NCBI): domain Eukaryota; kingdom Metazoa; phylum Chordata; class Actinopteri; order Siluriformes; family Bagridae; genus Hemibagrus; species Hemibagrus guttatus. The sequence goes on along the minus strand of JAUCMX010000014.1, from coordinate 4,055,552 downwards.
TTCCTCAACCTCATCACGCTGGTCCAAAATCTCTCATTGCATTTCAGTTGAGTTCTGGTGACTATGAAGGCCATGTCATATAATTTACATAATTTCTATCCTAATCAAAATATTCACTGAGCCATCATGTCCTGTAGATTGGAGTGGGGTTATCCTGGAAGACACCACTCCCACACTTCTTATGGTTGTTCGTATTCTGCACTGATTTGCAGTGAGCTTTTAAAGTAGGGGGACACATCAATCCAAATCGTGAAAATGTTTCAGAAAAATGACTCCTACAAAAATGTTGTCATTCCTGTACTCACTATGCTATGTTATCTAGGTATTTACCTCTGGCCATCTTTTTCCAAAATGAGTCAGGATTTTCCTTTTAGTTTGTTCACTTTGTGCTTATTATCGAGTTAAACTACTCTAATCCTCCTCTATCTCTACAGGTGCATGTGTTTGACCTGAGCATCAACAAATTTGAAGCCATCTGCCAGCAGTCTGTGGTGTCTAAGAAGACCAAGCTAACTCACATTGAATTTAACCCAGTGTACCCCGTCATCATTGTGGGAGATGACCGAGGCTACGTCACCAGCCTGAAGCTCTCACCCAATCTCCGCAAGAAGCCAAAGGTAAAAAAACAAACAAACAACCAAACAAAAAAAATCTTTCCCAAAATGCCCACAGGAGCGCCTGGGTGATAGCCTCAGGCTCCAACTCCTGATGTTTTTATGTCAGATAGGAATAGATTCCTGGCTTGATATCCATCTTCACTTAGCTGTAGTTTCAATATCATTACGCTGAGTCGAGATTTGATTTTGTACCTCACATAGGCTTTAACAACGGAGGAACATATTCACTGTACGTGAGCCACTCCTGCTGTGGGAAATTTTACATTTATTATTGATTTTCAGAGAGCATAAAAATAATTAAAAGTTAAAGTATATCACCACGGCCCAATTAGGCTAGCAGGAATTCATTTGATCGTTCTATAACCCTTTAACCTGGTCATCCATGCTTCTCAATTTTTCTTCTGGATCTTGAATTCATTTCTCCAGCATAGTTTTCGCCAGTTCCCGCCCACTATCTTGTCCTTTTATGATGCCCATCAATCTGAGACGATGAGAGCGAGCATGCTTTCACTTAGACACAAAGCCAGCCACTGAATTTGCTTGAACTCCTTCCCAGTCCCCTCATAAGGCTGCTAAACAAGCTTGAAGGACAGAGAACTCTTATTTTGAACATTTTATTCCTTTATGTTTATGTTTTATTCCTTTAACACGTCGTACATTTTATCCATGTGTAGCTACGGCTGACGTTGTAAAACTTCCATGAAACAAGTTAGCTTCTGTTATTGTTTATAATATAGCATCTATAAGTTTTTTTTAATGCAGCTTGTCATGCTTTAGACAGCCATGAGAGACAGGAAAGAAAAAGTATGGACTCATACAACGGGCTGACACAAGAGACTCCTTCCATCAATCCTAAACAAAAATCTCTTTCACAATATTTTCACCATATCAACTAATAAAACAGCTCATTTTTAAATCCTTTTTACTATAACCCATACAAGAAACCATAACATATCAGAACAAGCATATTAATATAGCAGCTGCACTGTTGTCAGATCTGCTGTTAGAGAAAATGAATGAAACCTTCTGAGCAGGCAGATATGAGAATTCAACAGCGCTGTGGTATTAAATGTTTTAACATTCTGCTCTGTTCCATATGAGAGCAGTATGTAAGCGCTTCCTATGCTCACCGAACTGCTTTTCTGAGAGGACGGTCAGCTCTTAGCTCATTTGCTTATTTTCTCCTCTCCATCGTTCATATTCAGCCATAATCATGGTGGATTTTCTATTTTAATCCCGATTAACAAGCGTCCTGTCCTACATCAAGCTACTTAGTATTCATGCATTTATTTGCATTATTCATGCGAGTGATTGTGGGTTTTTAAGGGGTTTTTTTTCCATCTGGAATGAATCAGTGATCATGAGTAAGACCTAAGCCTGCACTAAGCAGGATAAATAACAGTGTCACATCGACTGAGCTGCTCCCTGCAGATAATGATCATCTCCGAGCTTCCTCTCTCTCTCTCCCTCTCTCTCTCTCTCTCTCTCTCTCTCTCTCTCTCTCTCTCTCTCTCCTCTCTCTCTCTCTCTCTCTCTCTCTCTCTCATATTCCTGTCCACACTCAATATGCTGCAGAGACAAGCTGCCATCTGGATGTTTGCCAAACTGAATAAATGTGCAAAGTGTTTTCTTTTGTTATTGCAAAAATACAAATCTGTGTGGTCACCAATGCTCTGCGTCACCTTTGAAACGTTTGAACAAATTACAGCAGCTGTGGTGGTAAATGTCACAGGCCAACACTGCACCATGGTTAGGAGCTGCTGTTCTATACACACTGCATAATTCACTGAAGCAGCAGTTACTAGGATTAAAGGTATTATGTAAGGACAGTGAGGCATGCATTTAAAGGAAAATAATCAATAACTGAGTGGTGCAATAAAAACATTCCTGGTATTTTGGCAGACGCCCTTATCCAGAGCTACTTACATCTTATTTCATTTTATACAACTGAGCAATTGAGGGCCGAAGTCCTTGCTCAGGGGCCCAGCAGTGGCAGCTTGTTGGACCTGGGATTCAAACTCACAACCTTCCAATCAGTAGTCTATCGATCTATCTAACCACTAAGCTGCCACATCCGCAGAGTTATTGTTGATTAGTTCCCAGAGTCGATTAGTTTCCTATAACTGTACATCATGAAATGTTTTATTCCTCTTATACCACAGCATTTTGACAATTAATAGTAATGATCGTTTTTATCCACAAAACAAGTTCTAGTTATAACAGATGTAAACACTCATTCTCTCACCAGCCTCTCTCTTTCTTTTCTTTTCTCTTTCCCTTTTCCTTTTAGGTTGAATTAAAAAAAACAAAAAAACAAAACATCGCTTAGGATGTTACCAAGGAACCACAAAGCCCTAGCGAACTTCCCAGAAAAGTTATAGCTTTGTGATATGAGTGTTCACACTGAAGATTCCTTCCATGAATGTTACATAAACATCTCCTAATAGAAAACATTACCTTATCAATGACGCATGTTTCTTCATTAAATAACACGATTTCAGGATCCCGTGAATGAGCTGTTACTGGATAAACAATAATGTATTAGAAGGAGCATATTAATATAAACCTGCGATTTGAATTACACCCAGAGCTGCTGGTAGAGGAAATGCATCAGACTGGAGAGTTCACCAGCTCGGTGGTGTACGATTTTATTAGCTCTGATGTATTACTGTAGAAGCTCCTGTTTTATAATAACGTCTTAATTCTGCATTGTGTTTTCTACTCTGAAAAGATGGATAAATGAAAGACTTTTATATCGATCGCTATATGAATACAAACAATGCTCTCATAGCTGCTAAGAAAGTTAAAAAAAAAACAAAAAAACAGTCTGGTAGTCTTTTACATATTCGATCAAGTCTGACCTTTATGTTTCCCAAGCTGGTGTATTACCCCACTCGGGGTGTGTGTGTGGTTGTGTGTTGTTAGATCAATGTGGTCCCGGTGTGGGCCACAGGGTAGCTCAGAGTCTATAACAGTGAAAAAAAGAGCAGACTCGACAGAGAGCAGTGAGCGGTGTTAGGTCACAGTAGAGTAGTGCAGGGGCAGGGACATCCTCCATCCTCCATCCAGGTTTACATGAATCCTATCATTCCAGCTCCTGCTTTTAAAAAGGACAAACCAAAGCTCATACTCAAATCATGATCATTATATATTACATTTTTATTCTCAATCCTATAGACGTGGTCTTATCATACAATATTATTATAAGGATGAAAAAAAATTGCAACTGCACTCATTGTGCCTGAGACGACTGACCTTATTGACAATATTGACTTTGTTTACTTTGCTCCTGTTTACTCCTCTGTATATAAATTTTATCTCTAAACATTCAATTTCAGCATTTTTAAGGCCTCTTTGCTTTACAGCATTTCTTTCCATGTACCTAAGGCTTTTGCAGAGTACTGTGTGTGGCGAGAACGGGCAAAGTTAAAATAGAAGTAAAAAGTTTGTACTGAATATTAAATTTCAGAAGAAATTGAATAAACATGTTCGAATGAAGCTATAAATAACTATATTCGACTAAATTGTATTGTTTGTATCATCAATAAGTAAAAAGACTTTTTTTTAAATATCATTAATTACTAATTAAATGATTAGGATTGCAGATTTGGAATAATTTGGGATATCTGGATTATTCCGTAATTTCTGCTTCTATATAAAGAGTCATATCTGTAGTCACTCGGCCGTAGACTTCATCAGTATGCAGAAAGTACATTTATGATTAGACTTTTTTTGTGAGTCATTATAGCTGCTTTAAATAAGCAGTTATTACATAAAAAGCCTCGCTTTTCTCTTCTCTCAGAAAACTTTAAGTCTACAGCTTTAGCTCTGTTACACTGGAGACTCCTTTCAAAATGTCATGTTATATCAACAATTAAACACCTTTTGAAATCCGTGTATGTGAAGCGTATACGCTGTGTAAGTTGTTAGTATAGATGCGATGTTATATTAGAACAAGCGCATTTATAGAAACGTCTGATCTGCCTGGTGAGGAGCCAGCACTATTGTCAAAGCTGCTGTTATAGAAAATTAATCAACACCTCGTGACCCATCATTTGAGAATTTTTCAGCAAATCACAGCATAAAGCACTGAATTAATTGCTAGTTGCCGCTCTCTCGCTTCGGTGTATTTACTTGTCAGCAGGCTATTATCTGTGGATTGGACTTTCTCTGCTCAATTGACCACACAGTGCTGCAGCCAGCTATCTTATTGCAAAACTATTGATTTAGCCACTGATTTTGTGATGTCTGAACTCAGGTTTAATCTGCCAGGCATCTCAAGTCGTAAGTACTTTCTGAATGCATGCTGAAAATGACAGCAATTAAGAAGTGTGTGAAATATTCATTGAGTTTTTCACAGGAGAAACAGACCAGGGATTTAGCAAAATTTCTTCATGAAACTTTGCTTCTTTTTTTTTTTTTTAGATTTTTGATTTACAACCTTTGCTTTCACTGCAAGTATTACAAACTAGATTCTGCATTATTTTTAGTCTGCAGCACCATATTTCATCTGATCAAAGGAAATGAGCAGTACTTACCAAGCAATGTAGAGTATACACAGCTACATTATATCATATATTATATCTCATATATATATATATATATATGAGAAGCATATTAGTCAGCAGGTTATTCTTTTATAGAATAGAAGTGAGGATTGATAGCTCATTACAGCTAAAACTGAAGGAGAACAAAGATAAACAGTTCAATTAGTCCAGGTACCAAGGACATGATGAGCTCTTGTTATCAGGAATCAAAGCAAATAAAGTGTGATTTCTGCTTTACTATGCTGTACACTATACAGCCAGAGGTTTTGAGACACCTCTTTAAATCATTGCATTCAGGTGTTTTGGGATGAATTAGAGCGGAGGCTGCGAGCCAGACTTTCTTGTCCAACATCAATGCCTGACCCCACATATGCGCTTTTAGAGGAATGGCCAAAAATTCCCATAAACACACTCCTAAACCTTGTGGAAAGCCTTCCCAGAAGAGTTGAAGCTGTTATAGCTGCAAAGGGGCGGGCCAACTCCATATTACATTCATGTGCATGGAAAGGTAGACGTCCCAGTTTTGGCCTGGCTCGCAGTCTCCACTCTAATTTATCCCAAAGGTGTTCTATTGGGTTGAGGTCAGGACCCTGTACAGGCCAGTCAAGTTTCTCCACACCAAACTCACTCATACATGTCTTTATGGACCTTGCTTTGTGCAGTCATGTTGGAACAGGAAGGGGTCATCCCCAAACTGTTCCCACAATGTTGAGAGCATGAAATTGTCCAAAATGTCTGAATGTGCTGAAGCATTAAGAGTTCCTTTGACTGGAACTAAGGGGCCGAGCCCAACCCCTGAAAAACAACACCTGATGATTTGAAGGTGTGTCCCAAAACTTTTGTCAATAGAGTGTATCATTCAGAATTTATCTGCTAGAGCAGGGGTATAAAGATGGAAGGATAAGTATCTTAGAAGTCTCATATGAAGAGATTGATAAATCTAGAATAAAAGGAAAGTTTTTATTATAGGAAGTAAACATGTTTTTTTCTGATGATACTTGACTAGACTAGACTAATGCTGTATGTTAATGTATGTCTCTAGCTTACTGTATGTTAATATGATAGCCAAAACCTTTTAGCCTGCTCAGGCAGAACATGAGTGCTTATACTTACCCAATAGTATAGATAATGTTTTATATTTTTTCTCCTCTGAGCCACGCTTTTCCTCAGAAAGTGATCAAGTCTTGTCTGTGGAAGCACTCGAACTCAAGTAAACCTGAAAAGATGTCATGTCATGCACGGTTGCCAGGTATACATTCATTCATTCATTGTTTACCGCTTATCTGAACTAACCTGTACCTATCCCAGGCGTCATAGGGCATCAAGGCAGGATACACCCTGGACCGAGTGCTAACCAATCGCAGGGCGCCAGGTATACACCACCAAAAAAAAAAAAATAGCCCAAAAAGTTTGCATAAGCATTCAGAATTTTCCATTTGTTTCTCAATCTTTGCATGGAAAACAAGGTCACCATGCTACACACACAGTATTGGTTTCGAGACTCTGCATTACATGGTTATTTTATCACCTTGTATGGTTTTGTTTTCCCAATCTTTACAATGTTTTCGTCAATTTTTTTCCAGAAAGGCAATAAATCAGAGGAAACACATAAACAAAAAAAACATTATTAGCCTCATTGCTATGTTTGAACATGCTCTTATTGTGACAAATAGCTAGTCATCATTCCAGGTGGAATCACTGCAACATCTGTATAGTTTCCACTGCAACAGAAAGGGACCTGTGCATCATAGATGCACTGTCTGCATAAACACTTTGCCAAAGCCAATGTTTGCAGGAATTGGATCGATGTCATTTGCTTTATAACGAGATCGTGGCAGCTGCAGACTATTATTTGGACTTCCTTTTGCACCTGTCGTCATCCGAAACTAGCCCAATTTAACAGAAAAAACATGACTCTGATAACCCTGGTTCTATAAAATCAATCTGAATATGTGTCCATGGGCCTAAGGGCAACTTGTGTTTAAAATGAATGCTTGTATAGCATCTCTCTGCTAGGCCACCACCATAAAATGAGAAATCAGTTGACTGGATCTGAATGGTCCCAGATGACCAGTGTGATGTAAAAATCTATTTAATTCAGCACAGCAGACGCTGGGAACGATTCCCATCAGAATCGTGAATCGCTCCTAACCATTTACAGTTTTCTACAGAGCTTGGAGTTGGTGCAGAATAATAATAGAGAATTTAATCAACGGAGGCAGATCGTCCTTGGAAAACGAGGAGCTTCATCAGCAGAAGTGGAAATGCTAGCAGCTCATTTGGCAGCTTCATCAGCCAGATTATTACCTTTTGCATATTGGGCAAAAAATGTTGCATAGGCACCTGAGGGATATTCATCTATCATTTGTAAAATAACGTCTTTATGGCTAATATTTTTACAGCAGTAGCAGAGAAAGCACTCCTGTTCCTAATGAGACTATAATTATACAGAAGGAGATGGATCAGTGGATCACCGAGGCCTGGTGACATCAGACGCTCGAGGTGTCACCTCCAGTTATTTACATGAGCAATAATAAAATAAGACTTTAATACTGTGAGTCAATCAGTGGAGGAAATGACTGTTTTACTAGGACTATCACAACACTAGCGCTAGGGATGCTGCTGTTTTGACTGAGCAGCATCATACTTAAATATGCTAAAAGCAGTAACACACGTCTGTGCTTGGAACCAGTCTTAGAACCAGTGAAGATTGTTTTTGACTTTTTCTGTGGTAATTGAAATGAAATAAAAAGGACATGCAGGAGCTCGCTAATGTGAAACTCGGTCTGAACAGCTACACACGTAGTCCTACTGTAATTACTGTCTCTGTGCATGATAGAGAACTGAATTTGATGGTAAAATATGTTTTCGGTCAAAGATACAACTTGTAAAACCTTCCTTACTTATTATTACTTTTGTAATTAAAGACTTATATCTGATATAACATTTCATTAACACGAAAGGCTTCAGAACACGGTATATCCCTAGAATACGGTAAATTTATTAGCCATTCAAATCCAGATAAAGCATCCTGACATTTGTTTTTAAAATCAGGACTCAGAAGTGTCCGAGAAGTGAAAGACGTGTGTCTTAGAGAAACATATCACTAAACCACCAGTGATGATTCAGTAAAATCAGTAAGACACGGACGGATTCACTCAGTCCTCAGGTCCAGTAATCTTACAATCTCCAGCTGACACACTGAAACTAAAAATAAAAACGTATTTATTAGATCTTTTAAACAGCCTTTTCTGAGCATGCAGGAACTATTGACTGCTTTCATTTTGCACTTGCAACTTCCAAAAGTATAAATTCATCCAAGCCAGTGAGTCAGCTACAACAAGCTTCTCAACCGCTAGTGCTTTTTTTTTCCTTTCTAATTTACCTTGATGTAATAATCTGATGAAGATCATTCAGTGCTGTTAAGGTGCTTTGAAACCATCCTTTTTCCCCATGAAAGCTGTCTGGAGTGAATTTGCTGCTGATACATGTACATAATAATAAAAAAAAAAAAGCATAACAATGCTCTTACCAGTCCTAGCTTGCTATCTAGATTAGACTGAATAGAGATGAGGAGGGTTTTGTCGTCGCTGTAGATTTCAAGGCAGAAAATCATAGAGGAGCCGCTTATATGACTCGATTGTGTGCAGCCGGAGATAAAGCGAGACGTCACATTCTGTTTCAAAAATAACTACATGATATATTGCAGTGTGAGTATATTGGCAATACTTCTTTTTCTTTTTTTTTTTTGGTATATGTTCTCTTTGGACTTCCATATCTGTTTTTCCAACATGCCCCCAAACCTGTGACATGATTAGTTGGAAGGAACAATACATATTTTCTGAAAGCAGGTTCTCTCTATTACCCGTGTGCTCGCTCCTCCTGCAGGCTTTCATTTAAAGTGTAATATAGCAAACCTGCCTCGTACAGTCAGGTGCAGTGGTGTTGCTGGGCTTTTTTCTTAGACAAAGTGTGTTTTGGTATCAACTGGATCGGAACGTAGTGTTCCATGAATAAAACACAAGCCAGAGTTTATTCTGCAGCCATCAAATAATCTATCCTGAGGTTTTGCATTTATTTGATAAGAAGCACATTTCCTGTCATCAGATTTGTACCATGGATACAATTTCCATCGGATGACCTTGAACCCAAAATGTGACAATTCACTAAAATGGTGTTAGTCTAAAAATTCACTAAAATTAAGTCAAGTATTATAGGCTCTCCATTTAAACTAGTTTGAGGATGTCATTATTAATGTGAAAAATCTGGGGTCGAGAGCTGCTGCTGGTGTCTTGCTGGTGTTTTGCAAAACAGTGGATGTTCTAATTGTCGCAGAATTTTGATACAGTGAATTTTAAGGAACTTGTTGATCCACAAATGGACGTTTCATCACTCTAGAGATTTGCAAGCAATATGTTATAATATCGGCTCTCAACATGGCTCTTCACCCAGTAGATCCTTATAATACTAAATTCACAAAGGGTCTCATGTTAGTAGTCTCTTTTCTTGGAAAAAAGTGCTCTCTCTACCCTTATTTTCCATCACCGTACTCAAGAGTTAGAAGGTAACAGTTTCCATGAATACCTGTCACCTTGAGCTACTTTTATTAAAAGCCTTTGAAGTGATCTTTCTGTATCAGTGTGGAAGCCTCGGTGGATTTCGCCATATTCGTTTCTCTGGCATATTTTTTTTTAGAGTTATTTATATCAGCCTAATACTCTGCTTCTTTCGTGTAACTATTGACTGAACAAGGCACTGCTACTTCATTAAAAATGATCTTCCATATAATGAATGAGAATGAATGATCTAGAGAAAGATTATGTAACCGCATAGTTTACACTGACCTTGTTTTCCCCAGCAGTCAGCAGTTACTGGGATTTAGCGCAGGGTTTAATGACTCCAAGAATAAAACACAGATTTATTTGCAGTTTTCGACTGAACTGCTCCTCGGGGCGTCTTGTTAGGTTCATTAGAGCGTCTGCGAGGTCAGTAACCATAGCGATGATCTTTGATAGGGAGCGCGGCCCATTCAGCGCCCGTCTACTGAGGAAATGATGTGTCTAAACAATTGTCAGCCCAAAGCAGAAGCTCGCCTGTCGGCCGTGTCTGGCTCAGTGTTGTGCACTATGGCATGAAACAAGAGGAAATGCTCTCTTTCTTTTTGACTTCCCAGTTTGAGATGAGAACAAACATTTAACCAGTCAGGCTTGGCATTTGTTATTTACAGTACTACACAAGCTGATTCATTTAATACAGCCGAATCGTTTCTCTTTCTTTTTCCTGCTTTTTCTAGGAGAAGAAGGGACAGGAGGTGCCAAAGGGGCCAGAAGTGGAGATAGAAAAGCTGGAGAAGCTGCTGAGTCTACTGAGGGATACTGACAGTCCTGTAAAGAAGTAACCTATTAACACCACACCTCAAGTGTTCTTTAACATCATCTCAGCAGTCCATGATTACAGTCTTACAACACACACACACACACACACACACACATACACACACACACACACACACTGAGGTAGCTGAAGGTTTAGTCTTCTTTCTGGCTTGTCACTATATAAATCTGTAATGAATAAAACAACAGGACATGCTGTTGTAGGAAAATAATCAGTAAAAGGGTAGACTTGATGAGGCTTGACACAAAGCAGAGTTACTCTACCCACAGTTGATTATTTTCCACTATAAATAATAACAGTATTATTATTATCTCTGATACCACAACCAATAATTTTATATTTAATGTTGTGAACTGTTCCTGTTATCACTTACATTACAGCAGCTATAATCCATCATTCCTCTTACAGACCTCTTTTTCTTTATTGTGAAGTTAAAGACAAAAAAAGTGCAGCTTGTCATGTTGTCAAGAAACTGCAGAGCTCTCGGTGCTTAAGCCGTCTCTGTGATGGAAAACTTTAGTCACAAAAGTTAAATAAACGTCTTCTTAAAGATAACTTCTGTTACTAAAACTTAATTAACACATTCTGTTCAATCAAATTTGAGAAATGTAATAATATCTATCCATATATATTTTTTCTGTAAAATTATTTGCCTTTAACGTTTCTGATATATATATATATATATATTAAACATTTCTCCTGTGTGCTACCTGAATCCCTTAACCCTCGACCAGCCCATCACCCATATTAAAGACAGGATTCTGCCTTCTAGAGTGCTGATGTGTTTATTAAAACAATTCATCATGCCTAAACCACTGGTTCATTACCTCCAGATCATATGCAAATGGGATGAGAATATATTTGTTTACTGGTTCCTCGGGCCCTTTAAATAAGCAAGCAATGTGTGTGAGAAAAAAAAAAGTCCCAACAACTCTTGTTTGATATTAAAATGCATCAGTCACACACTTGTAAGCACTACAGGGGAGCACCTATTCAAGACCCAGATGCATGCGGCATTATTAGCACAGTATTGATTGGTAGTTGGTCCACTGGCCAAGCAGAGTGTGTGGGTTGAGTGCAACTCTGGCAGGCATGACTGGACTGTGGTGAAGAGGACCATAAGTGTCTCTTTACCTTTATATAAACCACTCACAGCAGAGTGCTAATGAATCAACGAGCTCAGACATCAGAGACCACGGCAAGCAGCCTATGCTGACGCCGCGTGGTCTTACGTAGGAACCCCGACTACACAGGCTTTCGAGCTGCGGTAAAGAAACATATCTCTACTTCTCTAAGCATAGAAAAGCTTGTGAGGATACATATGTGTTCTGACGATTGTTATACTACAGAAGAGAATTGAATGGTGGCTGCTGTTAATTTTAGCTTCTATATCATAGTACTAAGTGGATACTCTGGTCTCTGTGGAGTGTCCATCTTCTCCAAACCTTTCCCATTCCTGGTTTCATACTAACGCTCAGGTGGTGAGGAGATACTTCTGCTCATGCTTCTGCTGGGTGTTCCCTGGTGCTAGCACTGGAACCCTCTCCTGACTTGAAGGCACTTTGCAGGCCTTGTACAGGATGAGGAAGAGAACCAGAAGGAGAACAGCCACCAGGACATTACACACTATAGCCACCACTGCTGCAGTGGACAGTCCAGTGTCTCTGGACTCCATGTTGAAAGCAGAGAAATAATCGCTGCAGTCCTGGAGTGGGACGAGTGAGACGGTGTCAAAGCGTAGAGCGGTTCAAAACCCCGTCTGAAGATCACAACAAACAGAAACGCTTTTCTCCTCTGCCATCCTGCACTGTCATCCTGCTCAGTCCTCTTCTCCTTCAACAGAAATGAGATGCGCCCTAGTTTTCTCCCTTCACATCTGTTCAAGTGCTTCACTCGTCTCATGCACAGCAATCAAGAGCATGCTGCAGAATGAATCCTTAAACTATTGTTGATTGTTTTATGTTAATACTTTGGTTTAGGAGTGCACCATGAGGCAGGTAGATCAGGAACAAGATCTCCAGCTTGCAGTAATATCCAGCTTTGATTTGGAAAAATGGTTGTCCACATTTATCATGCAGATGCTGATGTTCTTCATAAAGATCCTCCAAATGTCTTCAAGGTCGTTCTGTTCTCTCTGAAAAAGAAGAAGTAATGGCAGGATCAGAAAACCTTTCATAAAAAGTTTTTTCCCCTAGCTGACTACAGTCATTGAAAGATCTATGCATAATAATACTGAATTTGCGATTTAGCCAACAGAAAACCACTCATCATCTCTATTTTCCCCACTAAGAATAAAGTATTGGCACCCCAGCTTTGATTAAGTTGCCCATTGCCATTACTGCAGGCCAAAAACTTGCAGTTTCTTGTGCTTATTAGGAGCTCATTAGAGGAAAATCTCCAGTGTCTTTGGCTCCCCAGGATCTGTTAATGAGAGAAAAAAAATCATACAGACGGCCAGATTCCAATCAATCAGTACAAGGAGGCTTCTCTACATGTCTATCTACAGTGTCCTATAAGTGAAAATCACAATAAGAAACACCAACACAACAGTAAATAAAGAAAAGTGTAGCAACAAAACCAACCAAACAGAAGACAAGTAAAATACATCATAAGCATAAACACGACAGCAAAAACAAATACAACACAACTAAAACCAAAACCAACAAAACTAAAGCATAACACCAAACGCAACAAAAAAATAAAAGAGAAAAATCAAACACAAGACATCTAAAACACAGCAAAACCATTAACACAACAACCTCAAAAAGAAAAATGGCAAAGGCAGACACAACAAAGTTAAAAACAACAACAAAAACAAATACAACACAACTAAAACTAACAAAACAAAAACATAACACCAAACACAACAAACCCCAAAAAAGAAAGGAGCAAACCCAAACATAAGACATCTAAATCACAGCAAAACCAAACAACCCAAAAAGGAAAAAAAAACCCAGCAAAGTCAGACACAACAAACCTAAAAACAATAGCAAAAAAATTAAAAGCAAAATCAATATTACAACAGCAAAAAGACAAACACAAAAAGAAAAATAGCAAAACCAAACACAAGATATCTAAAACACAGCAAAACTATTAACACAACAACCTCAAAAAAGAAAAACGGCAAAGCCAGACACAACAAACCCAAAAACAATAGCAAAAAACAAACACAAAAAAACCCCCGGCAAAACCAAACACAAGACATCTAAAACACAGCAAAACCATTAACACAACAACCTCAAAAGAAAGAAACAGCAGTACCAGACACCACAGATCTAAAAAACACAACAGCAAAAACAAACAAAAGCACAGTGGGGTTTTTTTTGTCACATGCATGTCCAATCAGCAACCGGCATGTGATGATCAATAAGGCCCGCCCCTTTCTGTTGTGACCGAATGTTGCCGTGTTTTCGGTTTGTTGATGTGTTTTCAACTCACAGGCTTCTGTACCTATCAATCATGTTGGCTGAAAGCTCCGCCTCTTGCATCAGCATGTAAGCGTTCTAGCCTGGGCAGTGTGTGTGCGTTTATGAGGTAAGAGGGAGGCGAATTCTAAATTCAGGTTCAATTACAGACCCTAAAGGAAAACTAGAGGACTAGGAGAAAGTTGAAAAATGACAGCAGGTAAATTAGAAATGTTGCCTCGGTTAGTTTGTTTTTTAATAAAGCAGATCGAGAACATCTTGATCCTGATAGAAACATGAATAACTCTCACTCTCACTGATGTATTCAGGTGCTCATCCTACTGCCTGTCTGAGCTTCCCATCTGCTGTAACATCTCTCTCTCTCTCTCTCTCTCTCTCTCTCTCTCTCTCTCACTTACTCACACACTCACATATGGTCACACCTTGCATGCTGCCAATACTTTCCATAGACCTATTTATTCAGTGACAATAAACAAATGACCATGCATGTGAAACGACTGCTTCAACACAAGGTAGTGTGAATGACATGCCGCATTTCCTCCAGATATCAAAGCAGGAAAGTTTCATTCAAACAGAAAAAAAAACCCAAAACGTACAGTTCTGCCATCTGTCCTGTTGTGTAATATGTATTGGACAATGTGTGCTTAGTCTATTTTTAGTTTGTCCTCCAATGGTAAAAAAAAAAAAAGGGGGGAAAAATTGTGATAGAGTGAATAATGCAATGTGTTTTCCGGATCATTGCTCATGGTGTGTTATGGACATGACGGCAAGGCAGGTTAAAAGAACAACATCTGCAACAGACAAAACACTCTTGCCTGAAAGCCAAGAATGTACCAGCTCCCCTCTCACCTCAAAGCTCTTATTACTCTTCACACTGCACCGCACTCCCTCCGATCTACTAGCACTGCTCGACTGGTCCCACCATCTCTCAGGCTACAAGGTAGATATACACCGATCTATTGAACCAGTGTTAATGTATTCATTGATAGAGACTTCAAAGCACTCTGGATAAGAACATCTTCCAAATGCCAGAAATGTAAATGTAATGTAGACACAAAATCTACAGTCTGTTCTAGAAAGAAATCAGCTCCACAGCTTCACTTCCTCATATCGTTCTGTGTCTTTTTTTTTTTCCAACCACATCATCAAGGACACATTGGGCATTGGTGGCTCAGTGGTAGGTTTCTCGCCTATCATGCGGAAGGCCCGGGTTCGATTCCCAGCCAATGCCCCAACCCCAGCCACTGGATGCAGTGCCGGTCCCAAGCCCGGAAAAATGGGAGGGTTGCGTCAGGAAGGGCATCCGGTGTAAAACATTTGCCAAGTTGATGTGCGGACCAGTTGGTCCGCTGTGGCGACCCCGAAAAGGGAGCAGCCGAAAGCATTAACTAACTATCATCAAGGACACATCATTTTTTTGTCAACTGATTAAGTAGTTATTTATACACCCACTTGACTGACTGACTGAAGCTGTGGATAAACTGTAGATGTCACTTGTCTCTGTCAGGAATCAGCTCAGGAGACAGAATGTTTGTAAGAGCAACCCCAACAAATCCGAGGGTGCCAATACTTTCCTCCTCTGGATGGTAAGAATAGAGAGAAAATATAGAGGATGTTGAGAGCAGAATTTCTCATGCGGTGTTGAAAGCAATATCAATATGAGGAGCTATCGCATTGCTGAGGATGAATCTCCAATGGCATTACGTTCCACCCTATACAGAGAACATTTACTGTGAATGTGATGATAAAGATAGCACATTTTACTCCTCGCTTAAAGGAAATCTGAGCACTAAGATAACTTTAGAGTGTTTAAATAAATGAAGGTGTGAAAATAAATGGAATTGAAGCCAGAACCTACTAGAAAAAAAAGATTAAAAAGAGAAAAAATGCAATTCCAGCAAGTTAGTGTTTTGACTCATCAGAGACCAATCAGTGGGCTGCACTATTTTTAGCTCCGCCCATCTGTATGCAAGAAGCTTAAGAGTATGGACCATATGGAAATAAAAGGAAATAAATAAATGGAATAATAATAATAATAATAATAATAATAATAATAATAATAATAATAATAATAATAATAAACAGAATAAGGGAAGAGTTATTATTCTAAGAATAAATCATTATAAAAAAAAATCCAGACTTTCATTATTTCGTTCTCCTAATGCATTTAGGAAAATATGGAGCCCTTTTTTCCAGCTGGCTAAGAGGATAGATTATTCACCCTCCCATGACTTTCTCGGATTGGCTGAGCGCTAATATCATGTTTGGTGTAGTGGGGGTGATGGTCTGGTCGTTTATTTATCTATTACAGATACACTTGAATTTGAGTTGATGGGGTTTTCTTTTTCTTTTTATTTCTTTTTGTTTATTTTACTTATTTTTTCCCTTTCTTTCTTCTTCTTTTTTTTCTTTGTCTCATATAAAATGTATCTATAACTCTTATTATTTCTTAACTAATGTGTTGGCAAGTGTTTTGTTTTGTAAAAAAAAAAATTAAAAATAATAATAATAAGCATAAAATATAAATTATAATAAATATAAATTTAAATATATAAATTTTAAATAATATTTAAATATATAAATTTAAATATATATAAATATAAATTAAATTAATAAATTAATTTAATAAATTATAACATCATAAAGTAACTAACTTAAAATAAGAAGTGCTGACGCTTACCTAACTGAGAATCAAATTTATGGCCCCAATTTCCTTAAAACAAAATAGTGTAAATAAATTGCAGTAACGCTTTGGTCTGGTTAGCTGGCAGGTTGTTATTTCTAGTAGTGAGCTTCCTACTTGTGTAGAACAGAATGGAAAGAGCACAAAGGGCAGCTGCATGCTGAGCAGTCAGTGTCCCTGAAGAGGAACTCCTCCTCCTCCTCCACAAACAACTCTGAATTTAAATGGAGTGTACACACACACACACACACACACACACACACACACACACACACACACACACAATCCACATGCTAGTACAGACTGAACAAACAGCCTCACATGTTCCTCTGAACTTTCTGAGTCTCTGCTTCATTCACTTAAACAATTATCTTCTACTCCAGTCAATACAAACACGCAGCGAACCCTACGAGCGTGGATTTGCATAAAAACGCAAGCCGCCGTTCACCCACCTCGTTTCCAGAGAAGCTCCGAAGCACCACTGCACTCTGGAAAGCAGGGCCACTCATGCACGCTCAAGCTGCTGAATCACAAATGGAGGAGAGTCTAAAAGGAGAGAGTGCAGATTAGAGCACGCTAGCATGAGGCCTGTTCCGCTTAGATTAAATCCGCCCCCGTTTGGGGAGACTGGGAAGGGAAATGATATTGACGGACCCCTCCTGCAGTGTGCAAGTGTGTGTGTGTGTGTTGATGCATGGGAAGCATCTCTACTGAATGTAGTCTGCTGAATAAAGTCATTTAGTGATACATGGAGATATTATCCAAAGACTTGCAATGTTATAGCACAAATTTACAATGAAGTTCATTTTAGAGCATAATTAACTTATAATTTTAAAATCCTTTATTTTTAATGTAGCTTAAATTGCGTCTTGTATTGTTCCCAAACACTGGGAATCATTCAGCCTCCTAGCTGCTTGCTACTTGCTAGTCCATTGTATCTGTGTAGACGTACGATCAGAAGAGACACTTCACTCTGAAAGTTACAAACAGATTTAATGTTTTTGACTGAATTTTTTTTGTTGTTGTTGCTTTAATGCATGGCTATGTGTCTCAAACCTTCTAATGGACTTGTTGCTCAGTGGCAGAGAGCATTTTGCTCAGAAGGCGTACACAACATGACTGAATAATGAACACACAGAGGAGGGGGCACTTGTGTGCTAAATGCCGCTGGAAGAGATGCAAGGCCAGGCTGGTCTCGCAGAGGAGGCAGATGGAAGAGAGAAGAAAGAGGAAGAAGAGAAAAAGAAAGAAGGATGAGAGGAGGAAGAGAGAGAAGGAGGAGAGAGAGAGCGAGGAAGAGAAAGAGAGAGAAGGAGGAGAGGAGAGCGAGAGGAAACGAGAAAGAGGAGGAGAGAGAGAGGAAGAGAAGGAGATGAGGAGACGCTACGTACAGTATGTAATTACATACGCTCTATGAGGAGCTCTACACGGCAGTCTGAGCAGTGTTTTACACAAGCGCCTGACAGCAACACACAATGACTCTGTTTTTTTTCTTCTTCCTGTGTGTGTGTGTGTGTGTGTAGAAGGACATCTAGGCAGCGCATTAGACTCCAGCTCAGACATGTGAGGTGAGAACAGTAGCTGAGCTATTCTGGGGGATTTGTGAGAGCGCTGATGTGTGTTCCACTGAACCTGTTCCATGCTGCTCGCGCTCTTTATAATGACTCAAACATCCCAAAGGTCACTCCATGTGGAGGGTCCATCTCCTGCGTTAATAAAACCCCAAACGCAGCCTGGAGTCATGATAAACACAATGAGTGGTTGCAGAGCACACACAAATCTGCCATCGGTTCATCAACGCTCTTGCGTAGGGTTTTGAGTGAAAGAACGCCACCCACGTGTTACAATACACACGGACGGATCTGTCAGAGCAGGCATCAATGAGATCACAGGAAATTAACTGCGTGTAGCCAGGCGACTCCTCCGTCTCTCTCTCTCTCTCTCTCTCTCTCTCTCTCTCTCTCTCTCTCTCTCTCTCTCTCTCTCTCCCCCCCCCCCCCCGATTCATGCATCAGACTTATTCGTAGTCAATTTATTTTCCAAACCACTTCCACTGCAACAATCAGTGAGGAAAATTTTGATGAGTGATTAAAAAAATCAGTAAAAAAAGAAAAAAACACAACCCAAAAATATTCTCTTGCCAATTCAGGAACAGGAAATTATGTCCCTAGTGTACATGGGGAACACACGAACACACACACACACACACACACACACACACACACAGATTGCAATCCAGGATGCCAGATATTTCCATCCAAAACGGAAATTACCCACCAGATCTAGTAGAGTAAAGCTTTTTCCTCTGCAGCAATTCACGAGAGTAATGGTGTGTTAAACATCTTGCACGGTGAAACGAATGCATAATTTAGCCCCTTTTTTGTGCTACATAGTAGCGATCTGTGCATTTGTGGTTATATTTAATATGTTAGAAGTGAAGATTAGTTAAAAAGTTCATTATTATACAGGGCTCTTGAAGTCATGTGCACTTTAATTGCACACAGGTCGACTCCACTCAGGTAATCATCTCACAGGAGGGGGTGAATACGTATGCAAACACAACTATTACTTTTTTTTACCTGTAAATAATTTGCACACTTGATTTTTTTTTTTTTTTCACTGCTATTTTGTTTTGATTTGTGGAACATAATCCAAATCACCATTCACTTCCAGATACAAACTGTGGAAAAGTCCATGGGGGGTAAATACACCGATCAGGCATAACATTATGAGCAGTGACAGGTGAAGTGAATAACACTGATGATCTCCTCATCATGGCACCTGTTAGTGGGTGGGATATATTAGGCAGCAAGTCAACATTTTGTCCTCAAAGTTGATGTGTTAGAAGCAGGAAAAATGGGCAAGCGTAAGGATTTGAGCGAGTTTGACGAAGGGCCAAATTGTGATGGCTAGACGACTGGATCAGAACATCTCCAAAACTGCAGCTCTTGTGGAGTGTTCCCGGTCTGCAGTGGTCAGTATCTATCAAAAGTGGTCCAAGGAAGGAACAGTGGTGAACCGGCGACAGGGTCATGGGCGGCAAAGGCTCAGTGATGCACGTGGAGAGCGAAGGCTGGCCCGTGTTGCTCAAATTGCTGAAGACTTTAATGCTGGTTCTGATAGAAAGGTGTCAGAATACACAGTGCATGACGGGTCAGGGCTGTTTTGGCAGCAAAAGGGGGAACAACACAATATTAGGCAGGTGGTCATAATGTTATGCTTGATTGGTGTACTTATACACAGCACTATAAACACCCTGAAAAAGTGACAACATTATTTATTATTTATAATGCTGTGCTTAAATTAGTATTACTTCTTCATCAACATCATCTTCATTAATAGATGCTTTATCCTGGTCAGGGTCACAATGGACTCGGAGTCTATCCCAGGAACACCGAGTCTGAGGTGGGAATACTGATCTGGGTGCAAGTCAGATCCCTGCTTAGACCTGTTTATCTGAGCCAGCTTTATTCAGGTTATGGGTTTGAACAGAATCTTCAGGAAAAAAATTATTATAGCTCCGAAAAACAGCCAGAAAATGATTGTACACATTTAAATAATGTGCCTATTTTTCCCCAAATAGTTTATTTGGAAAATAAATGAATAAATTTCACATTAAAAATATAAACATTTTTGAGAAGCCCTGGTTTAAATACTCTGTATCATTAAGCCTTCTGCTGTTTTCTTGTTTTCTCTCGGTTGCTTTAGATAAAAGCGTCAAGAAAATGATTAAATGTGTAAAGGGAAAAGCGACTTCCAGACAAACCGAGACTGAATTGCTTCTGTATCACTTCTGCCCTCTGGAAAATAAATGCTCTCACCCTGTTGGAGGCACAAGCTCCCTGCTGCTGGCTCATGCGGCAAGTGAATTTAGTTGCTCGGTAAACGATGACTTACTGAACTCCTCTAATAGAATATTTGTCTTTAATGTGGTTTGAAATGAGCTCATTTTAGAGTGCGAGAAAACGGGCCATTATATCCATGCACACAGCTATGCATGAAGAATACATCATTATGTGCTACAGGTAAAGCAAAAGCCCACCAGTACCACCCACTCAAGCTGTTTCAGCCGAGAAAGAGAGAGAGAGGACAGAGAGAGAGAGAGAGAGAGAGAGAGAGAGAGAGAGAGAGAGAGAGAGAGAGAGAGAGAGAGAGAGAGAGAGAGAGGAGAGAGAGAGGAGAGAGAGAGAGAGAGTTCACAGCCAGACATCACCAATCACCTTCGTGTGCCTCGTCATCCATCTGACAGGATTCTGACAGGTTGAGTCACACTGAGCTTCAGCTTCTACCTATCACAGACACACACACACACACACACACACACACACACACACACACACACACAGATGGCAGTGTAGTCAGTCAGCGATGGAAAGCATTTTCATAAACTTCATATCAATAAACGGAGCATTTCTTCTCCCACGTGCTACGTGAGGCTGTAAAACAAAACAGTTTCATCTCATCAAGTCTCTCTTCAGGGAGACGGCAGAAAAAAAAGAGAGAAAGTGGCTCTTGCATGATGGGATTACAAAACAATTCACATCGCGAACACTAAACTGACTCGCGTCGGTATTTTCCTCCAGCAGAGCTGAGCAGCTTCTGCTTCACTGATGCAAGGAACGAGATGAAGGTCTGGGTTCATCAGTATCATCCGTGATGTAAGTGTGTAAGAGGAACCTCACTGGTTAGGGCTCCTGATCAGCAAGTGGTGAGGTTCCATCCTGCTGCCTTCAACCTGCATTTGAGCAAGACCTTTAACCCTCATCTGCGTAGCTACACTGAAAGTTGATTTGGAAACAAAGCAGTTGCCAAATGTATAAATGGAGAAACATTACAAAGTTGATTATTTCGTAATAACAGCATGGATATTTAGAAATAACAAAGATATTTTCACTATTTTTCAGGGTCCTCATGTAGATAATACATGTAACAAGTTGATAGTTAAGTTCTCTTTATTTGTCACATGTGCATTGCTGCACAGTGAAATTCTTTCTTCCTATATCCCATCCTTGGGGGTTGGGGTCAGAGCACAGGGTCAGCCATGATATAGTACCCCTGAAGCAGGGTGGGTTGGGGACCTTGCTCAAGGGTCCAATGGTGGCAGCTTAGCGGTGCTGGGGCTTGAACCCCGATCTTACGGTCAATGACCCAGAACCTTAACCACTTGCGCTACCACCGCCCACAATACACAAATAACATCGTCATCATTCATGGCACATTATTATAGCATGAAGTTTATTTGCTTATGAACTGCATATCGAAATGTCCCGGTTCTTTAGTCGTTCTGTTCCAGCGCACACATTTAACCCTCACGAAGCTCTCGGTAATGTGCAGTACAGTGAAAGTTCATCACTGCAAAGAGCTGATCTATTTCTATACATGGATATTTACATATGCAGTGCTTGTTTTTAAAGTTGAGTCAATGACAGGATGATACTCAAGTCCACTGAAGAGGCACGGTGTTAGACAAACTGTAACCAAATGCCATCTGAAATCAAAATAACAAAGTAAGTGATTTAAAAAAGGATTAGAAACCCATCTGCTGTGTCTGTCTGTATCTGACCTTGATGCACTGAGCAGAGGTTTGGGCTCTGACCTGCAGCACACACAGCCCCAGACATGTCATGACAACAGTTAAAGCTGTATGAGTGATCTTCCACTGATATAATTATTAATGTATTAATGAGGCACTCAAACCTAAAACCTTAACCTCAGCAACTAATGCTGGGAAAACCCCAGCTTTTCTTGTGGGGACGTGCCAAATATCCTCACAAGGTCAAAACTGTCAGATATTACTATTCTCGTGGGAACATTTGGTCCCCACCAAAATTTCAACAAACACACGAGTGCTGCAGTATGAGGTATACATTAATATATCTACGTTTTAGATTTTTAGATGGAGCTAAAGCAGCACCTGTGACTTATTCCATAAGCTGAACACTTTTCTATATAAATTCCAAACACCCGACACCGCGTTTAAAGTCAGGACATGAACAGAAAGCAGACTGCTTAGCCTGCGTTATTCAGCATCTGGAACATCTGGATGTGTTGTGAAGAAAAACTGAAATACCTGCTCTTCTAACTCCGATGCTGTGGGAGAGGAATCCCGGAGCTCCGTCAGCACGGACTCTCAGTCTAACTCCGTCTACACACCGTGCTCATCATCATCATCATCCTCTCTGTCTGCCTGAGGAGCGTCTGCGCTCGGAGTCGATTCAACACGCCACCACTGACCAAGATAAAGCCTCTGCGAAAATCCTGAAACTTTATCATGTTTGCATTCCAGACTGCCCACTACACCACTGCAGAGTCCAATTCCACACCATGTATGGTTCCGAATGAAGTCTCAGTGACGAGAGCGAACGAATCGGTTCGTTTCTGAACGACTCTTCAAATGAATCGGTACCTACGAATCGTACGCACGAAAGAATTCAACGTTTTTGACGTAACTTACTTAAATGTAATTTGATATCTTTTAGAAAAAATATATAAATCTACCGTACACATTCTACAGCAACTCACAAATCAACAGTCATGTGCTTCATACAGATACATTTCACATTTATGGAAAGTTTCACAACTAAATGTTTAAAATATCGGATTGCTTTGGTATAATATCTGACTACAGGTCTGATGCCAAGAGTAATGATAGACTGTGGCCAAAATTAGAAGTCCAAGGGTGATAGGGTATATGTTACATTTAACTGTTGGGGGTCCAAGCACTGAAACGCTGAAACATACAGATGAACACAGTGCAGTAAAGAGTAGTGAGGCAGGAAGCTTCTAAAAGGCAATTTCCTGTGTGACAAAAATTAAAAACAAAAGAAAAAAAAGAAAATAAGGGAAACTTTGATTTCTGAAAAGTGTTCATTTTTAATGACCCTGCAGTTTAGGTTGTTTTGCCATAGATTGTACACTGATGTACAAAACATTGGGAAAGCATTAAGCTTCCTGGTTTCATTTTTAAAGATGACCATCCAGACTTGGCTGATTTGTAAACAACAACAACACAGATGGCTTGAGTTATTCATGTATGGCTCAGGGCTCAGGCCAAGTGCTCTGGTCATTCTGTGTTGTAAAGAAGCACTGCTCCTTAGGTTTGGTTCTTTACTATAATGGAGGCCTGGATTCATCCTGGTAAAGTGCAGATAGTGTAGAGGGAGCAGAGTATTAAAGGTTCAGAACAGACTGTCTTCTCCTTCAGCTAACAGTGTTCTTATTATCTCCTTAATGTGCTTCCAGGAAGAGAGTTTATAGGAATTTGTGGTCTATAGTTGGCAATGCATTTGCTTGATCCTTCCTGGACAATGTGTAGCAGTGGATACTGTCCATGGTACTGACTTTGGGTGTGGCAGAACTGTTATCGAAGGCATCATGCCTACAAAAGGTTGAAGGTATCCTATCAGTTGAATACATGATTCAGTGCCTGGACCCATAATCGTGGAAACAGCAACAACAAGGAGCTATAGCACAATCAAATCCTGGACCTACTCAAGACATGGACATAAAGGTGTCAATAATTTCTGGAATGTTTCCAAACCAGTGTGTTTTAAAAATGAAAACTACATTTTGGTTCATTAGTAGTTGCACTTTCAGGCTGCCTCGATCAAGCAAAGTGCTGTGTGTGCATATCAGTTTCCCCCAGGCAGCTCTTCTCTGTCTGAAAGTGCTTCAGCTGTTTCACCGTCATGCACTGGAGACATCCTTGGCTTTGAGTGCACCAGAGTTCGTGCCCATGTTTAGTAGGAAATCCTCAAAACTTTGCTCTGGACATACAGGATCACAGATGTGCTCTATGGAAGAAGTCTATAAGATGCTGAAAAGAAGAGAAAATATGGAAAATGGAAAAAAATCTTTTGTATGTGTTACACACCGATCAGGCATAACATTATGATCACCTGCCTAATATTGTGTTGATCCCCCTTTTGCTGCCAAAACAGCCCTGACCCATCATGCACTGTGTATTCTGACAGCTTTCTATCAGAACCAGCATTAACTTCTTCAGCAATTTGAGTAACAGTAGCTCGTCTGTTGGATCAAACCACACGGGCCAGCCTTCGCTCCCCACGTGCATCAGTGAATCTTGGCCATGCCCCTTGTCACCGGTTCATCACTGTTCCTTCCTTGGACCACTTTTGATAGATACTGACCATTGCAGACCGGGAACACCCCACAAGAGCTGCAGTTTTGGAGATGTTCTGATCCGGTGGTCTAGCCATCACAATTTGGCCCTTCGTCAAACTCGCTCAAATCCTTATGCTTGCCCATTTTTCCTGCTTCTAACACATCAACTTTGAGGACAAAATGTTGACTTGCTGCCTAATATATCCCACCCACTAACAGGTGCCATGATGAGGAGATACTCAGTGTTATTCACTGTTATCCCTGATCGGTGTACATACAAATGAACTATGCTTAATGCTTGCTTATAAACTATGAAAAGCCCTTTAGACCAAATCTGTACACAATTAATTAGAGGTCATTGTGGTCATAAACACAACCGACGTGATAACCATGCTGCTCATTTTCTCACATCGCTACCTGATGAAAGCAAATCAAATGAAATGGACCACTTTCATTCTGTAATAAAGATAATACATGATAAGATAAGCAGTGTGAAATGTAATGCGGTAAAGATTAAAGATGTTTCAGTCATCTGTCACCTCCTTTCTGGAGAATCCAAAATATTCACCACCTTCCTCCCTGCAAACTGACCCCCACATGAGCATTATTATTTAAGAATGCAGACAACATCCAGGGAAGAAAACGAGCGCATTACCTTATTCCTGGCTGCTGACCCATGT
>JAUCMX010000014.1:4020082-4025082 GCA_033459395.1 Hemibagrus guttatus | reverse complement strand
GAGGAGCGCCACTTCCTTCCATTTATGGAAATTTCAAGCAGCAGAAATGATTCATTAATAATGGAATGAAGTTTCACGCAGCGCTTAAGGAAATCTCGTCATTTCATGTACTTTTGTTCATTAAAGCTAAATGAGTTCATGTTACTGGACCATATGTCTTTAGGAGAAAAGAATCAGAAGAACTTTCGAGGTTACCTTCACTCACCAGAACTTACCTATCTATCCATCCATCCCCTCTTTATCAAACCCTCCATCCCCCCTTTAATCCCTCCCTCCCTCCCCCTCCCAGCTCTCCCTCCTTTCTATCCATTCATTCCTCCATCTCTCTGTCCCTTCCACCATCCATCCCTCCCTTCCTGCCTCAATCTATCCATTCATCCATCCCTTCATCTCTTTGTGCCTCCCTTCATCTAACCATCCATCCATTCATCCCTCCCATTCACCCTGACTCCCAAACCCCCTCCTTTCTATGCATTCATCCATCCCTCCCCCCATCTCTCCATCCCTCCCTCCTTCACTCCCTCCTTTCTATCCATTCACCCATCCATCCCTCCCTTCTATATAGTCATCCCTCCACCCCTCCGTCTTTCCCTTCATCCCTCCCTCATTCCACCCAGTCATCCATCCGTCCCTCCCTCTATCCGTCCACCCAGTGCACAAATGGGAGTTTAATAAGAAGCCAGTCAGATAGACAAAAAAGGAAATATTTATTTTTTTTCATAGACTTCAGTTTGGAAATAAATGACCATTCAAAAAAAGTACACAATTAGTTTATTTATTCATTTTTTGGGGGGAGGGGTCACTGACAGGAGTTGTAATATCTATGAGCACATGCAATGGCTTTCTGTCCACTACACAAACAGCGATGAAGCTCCTTGGCTAAAGCACACAACGCCTCAGGCCTGATTCTGACCAGTGAATGTTCCTCACCAGATACACACATACCATCCATCCACCCATCCGTCCGTCCGTCCATCCCATCAGTGTTGTGAGACAGTGCCAGTGTTGGTTGATGGAACACAGCAACGTGATGGTTTTCAGTAGATTATGTGACGGGCTGATATCAGTGCAGCTTCGGAGGAGTTCAGAAGGAAGATTAAGTTTCGATCATCAGCCTGTCGGAAACTTTGAACTCAGGGATTTTCAGAGAGGCAGTCACTTCCTACAACCGTCCGTGTTAATCTCCGGGACGTGAGAACTTTTTGTCCTGCAGCCTGTGTCGTGGTCTCTGATGGATAAAGTGCACTTGATGGCTGAGGTTCAGGTTAAGCAGCGGGCTCTTAGTCCACAGAATCCTGTTACGAAGCCACAGATTAAAAACACACCACTGCAGCACCATTGGTCAACCAATCAGTAAGGCAAGATAAGAGAATCAACAACAGAAAATCAGGAAAAAGTTTGATTAGAAACGGAATATTTAACCCGAAACGTGTTAGAAAATTTCACATTGGTCCTTCTATTGGACAAAAAAATGAAGGAAACTGTCAATTCCAGGAGACCACCGTATTTCCTCACATCAATGCACCGAGTGTTTAGGTTCATTGTATCGGTAAGCGAGCTGCATAGCAAGTCCTCAATACCGTAATCTCTCACATTCGCCGAGACGATCGTCTCTCCAGCGCGCCTCCGCTGTGTTACAGATTAAACATTTCCCAGGCTGGATCGAAGTCCAAGGTCTGACGACTCAGAGAGAACCTGCATGTGGTCTGAGCGCTGCGACCGCACTTTCGTTAAAGGCACCGTATTACTAAACAGGGCAGAGGTGTGTTGTGTGTTTTCTTTTCCCACAGTCCACCTGCACATGTCCTGTCAGCCCGCAAGGCATTAGAGCGACTAAGGCAAGTTCTCTCTGTAAAGAAATGCAAAGTGCATCTTTTCCGGGTTAATTTCATTATAAACTCTCAACCCCTCTCTTTTCTTTTCATTTTTTTTTTTTCTTTTAATCATAGATACTTCTCTGGAATAAATTATCTATACACACCCCATCCGCCCACCGCAGCTCATGCTGTTTGGCCATAGAAATCTTTATAGATCTATTTTTACACAAATTCAGGATCAGCAAAAGCTCTGCTCTGCCTCTAGATGAAGTTCTGCTCTGCTCAGCTCTGCTCCGTTTCTCCAACAGACCGGCGGAAACGATTTCCAGTTTTCTTCACACAGATCACACAGACATGTTCAGGAGAAGGAGGAGAGAAAGAAACAAAAAAAGGAGATTCGAAATGTAGCGACGGGAGTAGAAATTTTCAGCAAAACAAACAAACAAACAAAAGGATGCATTCCACAAGGGGGTTCTTGCGGACAGCAAAGAAATCCTCTCCAGGGGAAGTGGACAAGAGGTGATCTGATTGGAGAGAGAAGATGAGGTCAGAGCTTCACTGCACACCTTCCTCGTCCACGTATGTTGAAGGGAACCAGCCGATCTAGGACGAGGAAAACAACAACAACAACAATCAATGAACACAAAAGCACAAAAACTTCCAGCATTCATTTCTCTGAATATATTGCCTTTAGTAGTTTATGTAAAAACAGAAATACTTATGAAACACTACAAATTCTTTAGGTCCTGATTGTCTACTTTCATTTAAGCCTCATATTAACCTTCACCGTGGAGTGAGACATGACAAAGACATTCAATCATCAACACGGACACAACAACAACAGGAGAAAATTCCATAATTTGACCTCTGGGGTGAGTTAAAACTTTGTGGAAAATAATCTACGGATAATCTATGGAAACGATCAATTCAAGCAACTGCATTAACATAAACCATTCATAACATAAAGGAAGGTTCAATTCAGTTTTTTTTTTTATTCAATTTATTTGTATAGCGCTTTTAACAATGGACATTGTCTCAAAGCAGCTTTAGAGAAGTACAGAAACATAGAAAAAAAAAAAATTATAAATGTTTAAAGTTACTATTTTATCCCTAATGAGAAGCCTGAGGCGACGGTGGCGAGGAAAAACTCCCTGAGATGATACGAGGAAGAAACCTTGAGAGGAGCCAGGCTCAGAAGGGAACCTCATCCTCATCTGGGTGACACTGGGCAGTAAATAATGTAACTACAGTCAGAGCTGCTCTTATGAAAAAGTGGTCAACACCTTCTGAGTAAAAAAAAAAAAAAAACCAAAGGAAAGGTAAACACTGAGTATAACAGTAAGTGTGGTAAACTACATGTGGGTTGAGGTGTATACACTCGATGGCCAGAAGTTTGTATACACCTGACCATCACACCCATATGTGCTCACTGAACATCTCATTCCCGATTTTCCCCCATTTACTGTTATAATAAACTTCACTCTTCTGGGAAAGCTTTCCACAAGATTTTGGAGCGTAGCTGTGGGGATTTTTGCCCGTTCAGCCACAAAAGCATTAGCGGATTAGTTCAGGCAATTGTGTAACAAAAAATAGTGCCAAACCTCTCCTTTAGTAACAGACGTCAGACGTGCCAATGCACTATTTTTGTTCCGTCTCTTTCCTAGCTCGTGTCTTACCCTGCCATTAGCCTCTCCTTTCCACCAGCCCTGGTCTCCTCCGATCTTGCTGTAGATTTTAACGACGTCGCCTTCTCTCAAAGATAGCTCTCTCATGTCCCGAGCTGCAAAGTTATATCTGGCCACCGCTGTGCTCACCACCTTCGGTGTGAAAACTGTACAACACAACAGATTATTAAACGGATGAGATAAACGACACAGCACTGACGAAACGGGACGCAGGAGTGGTTTAGGACCCAGGTGTATGGTGTGGATGAATTGAATTGCGAGTAAAGATAAAACTGTGACACACACACACACACACACACACACACACCCCGGCTCCGTAAGTGAAATGGAGTTTGTAGTGTTGTCATGCATCACTGGACAGCATTGTGTTAAAAGAATAAGCAGAGAGCAGGTGGAGGAAAAAGAATGAGGATGGAAAAAGAAAAGGAAATGGCTGAAGGGATGGTTTCGACTGTGATAATGAGAAACAGAGAGAGAGAAAGAGAGGGAGGGAGGGAGAGAGAGAGAGAGAGAGGGGTACCTGACCAGAAGGGAGTAGAGCTCTGAGAAGAGAAGTTGAGGCCTTGAGGACTGAGGAAGGAGAAGTTGTAGGAAGCACAGGAGGCTGCTAGGATACGAGCGAGAAGAGAGAAAATAGGAAAAGACCGTAGTGAGAATACAGCAGCAAACAGACGCTCAGACTAAAGCAAGAACTCTGTATACATCTTTCACCATGCATATAGTCATAAAGCAGCAAAGGTGTAACTGAGTTTGTCCTGCTACAATGACTGGAGGTTTCTTTTCGGCAGTTCTCCTGCTCATTTTACAGCCATGTGCTTCCACAGAGGCCAGTTAGACCGGGTGGGCCATGAACAAAGGCAGTGTTGTGGGCTTCTGGCCAGAGGGTGGTGAATATCTTTTGTAATAGACCCTGCTGCATGTGCTAAACAGAACCTATTCAGGCTGCAGGGCCAAAACCTCCTTCTGCAGCCAAAAGCCAGAGGCCGAGGGGCGGATCCGGGGCACACAAACCATGGGGTGATTGACAGGTGCAATGGGA
Organism: Hemibagrus guttatus; assembly: GCA_033459395.1. Lineage (NCBI taxonomy): Eukaryota > Metazoa > Chordata > Actinopteri > Siluriformes > Bagridae > Hemibagrus > Hemibagrus guttatus. The sequence continues at coordinate 4,020,541 of JAUCMX010000014.1, read as the reverse complement.
AGAGGTGTGGCATGCAGCATGTGGGGGGCGGGGCCAGCAGCTGTTTCTTCAGAGGGACTTGGTGAGGGTTAGAGGGGGGGGAGCAGGGTGATGCCCGGGATAAATAGCATAGAGAGGAGAGAGAGAGAGAGAGAGACAGAGAGAGAGAGAGAGAGAGAGATACAAAAAGAGAAAGATAAAGAGAGAATGCAACAGAGATATAAAGACATACAGGGAGAGAGAGAGAGCAAAACAAGATGGAACACGATAAAAAAAAAATGCACTAAAACAAAGAGAGAGAGAGAGAGAGAGAGAGAGAGAGAGAGAGAGAGAGAGAGAGAGAGAGCAGGTGATGCCAAGGATAAATAGCATAGACATAGAAAGAGACAGAGAGAGACATATATATGTGAAGAGAAAAAGACAAAGAGAGAAAGACAGAGAGAGGGAGAGGGAAGGGGAGAGAGATGGGGGGGTACAAAA
>JAUCMX010000014.1:4012252-4019582 GCA_033459395.1 Hemibagrus guttatus | reverse complement strand
ACTCCGGTGTTTATAATCATTCATAATCACACTCTCCGGTGTTTATAATCATTTATAATGGGGACGGATTTCGTTCTGAGCCTGGTTCCTCTCGAGGTTTCTTCCTCTTACCATCTCACCAGCTTGCTCACTAGGGATGATTTTGTGTAACAATCCTGGACTTTTGTACTGTGTTCATGTTCTATAAAGCTGCTTTCAGACAATTTCCATTGTTAAAAGCGCTATACAAATAAAACAGAATTGAATAGAATATTAAACATTTTTTGATGTAATTCTGTTAGAGAGTTGTTTCTGTAATGTAATAAATTCTGCAGATGTTTGCCACACTATTGTTACTGGACATGCTCATTGTTAGTGGATGCAGTGGACCGATAAATAACATTTAGGTCAGTACAGAAGTGTGGGTTGAAATGGGTCAATAATCTATCAGCTAAAGAACAGAGCTCTGTAAAACTCTGGCATTTAAAGCTCGGTTTAGCATGTGCATGTGTGTTTGTGTTTCCTCCAGCTGAATGCTCACTTGCCCCTCGTTCACCTTTCACGCACAGGATTGACTCCACAGACATAAATAAAATCTCTGGCCTGTTTTCGTTGACTGAGAAACCAGCTGCTGGTTAGGCCAGCATATTGTAAGTGATTAAAAAAGGTGTGTTCTCACCTCAGGAGCATCTTACAGGCTCTGCAGTTGGTGTTCTTTTCAAACGTGTGCATCTGGAAGTCGTGCTGGTTGGCCGTAGCTCGCTCGGGCTTGATGTTAGAGCTAGATTCGTAACAACGAGAATTTTCCCGTGAGAAATGTTGCAAGAAGGAAGAAAAAAACGTCCCTGAGTGAGATTTCATTTTATACACAATACGCACATGGCCATCTCAAACTGCTCCATCCACTTTCTTTTGGTGTCCTCCGTCTTACAGAAGAACTGGAAGCCTTGCTTGCCTTTCAGATGGGTCAGGTAGAAGCCATAGGACCACTGCACAGGGAGTGGGAGCAACAGCAGAGTTAAACATCCGACGGATTGGCCACCGATTTTATATTAGTCATGAAATAAATAAATAAATAAACAGAAAGCACCAGAAACCAATTGGTCCTAGTTAGTTGTAAATAAACCTAATCCCTGTCTGACAAAGTAAGGAGGCTGTGTAGCTCTCGAGATAACAGAACACAAATCAAACTATCAGAGGAAAAGCAGGCAATCACAGCTACTGATCCATAGATAAATCAGAGGTTTGATTCGGCTTACCGTCTTTCCACTGGCCTGGTAGGCATGCAAGGAGAAATGAGAGAGAGAGAGAGAGAGAAGGAGAGAGAGGGGAGAGAGAGAGAAGAGATAGACACCCAGTTACACATGCAATCTTTCACACATGCAGACTTGCTGAATGTTAGATTCCAAGACATAAAACGGCATTTCTTTTAACAAACAAATCAGTCTTCCCGCAAGCACAAAGTAACACGGTGCGTCTCTCACGGCCGGCCCACCTGAGATTACAAGCACCATGCAGTCTGTTTAAGATGGAGATGACACAAGCACGATCCACGTACAGCACTATAGAGAGCTGTAACTATAGAAAACCTCCCCAGAGCCTCACGTGTTAGAAGATGAGCCATATCCTGAAACCCGTTTCCTCACTCAAATGCCAGTGTAGATATAACTCGCATCCTTTATTTTAAGCAGAATAAATACGGACAGGTGCTACCTTTTTCATGTCTCGGTTATTCGTAGGGTCGTCGGACATCTTGTAATACTGGAGCTCGATGATTTCTTTCAGCTCGTAGTTGTACACTTTTCTCTTGCACACGATTACTACTTTATCGAACAGGAAGATGTACCTGGGGAAAATGGACAGATGAGAAGGTAGAAGGGTTCAGAAATAGCTTTGAATTTGTATTTGTTTGTTTGTTTTTTAAGTTCTTGGGTGTGGTACTAACCCTTAATGTACAAATGCTGGAGTCTAGAACTGAAACGTTACCGCACGAATTAAACCCTTACCCGTCCTGTTTGGCCCTGTTAACTATAGAGCACACTTTGAGTTCTCCGTCTATCTTCGGTCTGCCGTATTCCTCCAGTTTCACCTGCTCGGATGACAAAGACAGATTTTCCCGCTTTATTTTTTCTCCCTACAAAGACAAGTTAAGCGTTTTCACGAGCATGTGAACGTTTGGGGCTTATACAGACCTCTACGCATCATTTACATCGGGGGTACGATTCAAAAGGAACATATGCCATGGTTTAAACGTGAAATCTCGGTGTCTGACTTTAACCTTAAAGCACATGAGGTTTCTTCGTTATAAAGCAAGCTGTCATCATTTCCCTCCAATAGAATGATAAAACGAATGCTCTCTCTGGTCTTCCTGCAGATTTCTTTCTTTTTTTTTTTTTTTTTGGAGCCACGGGCACATATGTAAATAAAGCTCTGGCCTCCAAATTAAACACTTCCTCCCACAAGCGGGAACAGAAGATACAGTGATTTGAACATGGAAATAAAGTCTGTCCTCTCAGCACTCATACTCCGGAAGTTTAAATGATTTATGAGAGCAAACAATCGCAGCGGCTGCAGGTATGAAGTGAGCAGCATGATGAAGTGAGCGCCCAAGAACGAGCAGAAAGCGTGAGGATTAATAGAGGTATGTGACGTTTGTCTAAACGGTAGAAACCTACGTACGTTTACTTTACAGATGACGTTAAGTAATGTCAGTGTGATAGCAGTTACAGAGCATCTAGGTGCTTAGCGATTTACTAACACGTCTATGAGAAACTTTGATCTTTTGTCTCTATGACCACCCACTGATGGTAATATCCCCTCCTTCATACTGATAAACCCCTCAAAACTGCAATATAATCACTCTATATATCCTCTTTACATTCATATATACATATAGAAATATATATTCTGTATGCTCTTATACACCATCCAGCCATAACATTATGACCACTGACAGTTGACGTGAATAACATTGATTTATCTCCTCATCATCTCCTGCTAACATCTTGGTGCCAGATACCACAGCAATCAGGGATCTAGTGGAGTCCATGCCTCAGTGGGGCAAGGCTGGTTTGGTAGCAAAAGGGGGACCAACACCATATTAGTTATAATGTTATGCCTGATTGGTATATATAGATTCTTACCAAATTTTCTATGGGGCACTGAAATTCCCCCATTTTCTTCAAAGTCTCATTGTCCCTTTTCACCTCGTTGATGTACATGGCCAGGTCCTGTAAAGGCACACAGAAGCACAGAGAAGCACTCAGGTCAGTCTTTTCTCCAGAGGCTCTGTATCTTAATTCATCTCGCAATATTTCAGATTGCTCTCCGTGCAGTCCGTGCATAACTAAACGTCCCCCCGGCTCCCACGGTGAGTGACAGGGCGCTTGGTTGGGTGTGAAGGATGACGTGTACGCATGTCTGTATCAGTTCAGCTTCTACCTGCATGGCTTCCAGGGCCTCCTTCAGCTGCTGTCTCTCCGGCCGATCCATCGAGTGACTCACTAACTCCTGTAGGGCAGAAAACCCAACACATGAGCGACATGAGATTCGGGACTTCTATTTAAGACTCATGCAGTCGTGTTGTCCTAGAAAAGTGTGGGAACTAAGAGGACAGTGAAAGGACGGTGTAACTTTTGGATATAAACATTGAGATAAACTGTTTTGATGTATAATTCACACTTTAACACCAATTTCTAGTAATAGTAAAAGACTTCAAGGAAACAATATTAAAACTATTTAATAGTAAATCCAACTGAGGAGAAAATACACTAAAATTCATTTTTTTAAAACCTTCATTACAATATTTTCCACATTTCCCAGCACTAGCCTTTAAACAGCCAGTGCACGCTGAAACCCTGATTCATATATCTGTCATGTCTGTATCACACAAATCCACACTCCACAGTTTAATCACGTACGCTCACGTGCACCTCACCCCTCACGGTGATACCCTAAAGCCCACGTGTGCACAAATATGTCTGCATAAAGCAGCCCGAAGGAGCAAAATGAGCTGAAGGACACTGTGTACGAGCTGGGAAATGGAACGAGCTCAAACAACCTAAATAATTATGTGCACTAAAGCATCCTCACCCTCCCCCTTTCCTCCCTCCCTCCCTCCCAGCATCCTCTCCTGCTCCACTGGGAGCATCAGAGCTGATAGGAAGAGTGGAAATCGAGCAAAGTTTTGACACTGCATTAATTACTGTTACTGCATTCCCTGTTCACTATATTATTACCCATAATGCACCTTGGCTTTGATTTTTGGCTCCTGATTTGAGACACTTCCTATATCTACATCCAGCAGGTACTTCTCAGGTCAGCAGTCCTCTGTATTACATACTATATACACAGAACAGTCTACATGCCCATTTTTTTTTTTCGTTGCTATAACACACCCTGAATTAATGTATAAAATAATTAACATATAGTTAATATGCTATAATATGCTTATATGTTATAATACTCATTGCTGCTACAGTATTAAGCATAAGTATTAAGCATATATATCAATAAAGTATTCTGATTCTGGTATAATGAAAAGTGATCTGAGGCACAGTAAGTGTTCTCAGGGTTGTGAATTCAGCAGAGATTTTAAGACAACATCATAAACTTCAGTGAAATGAAGCATCTCTGACATCATGCAGTGGAGTCCGGGCGTGACCGGATGATATAAACGGATCACGTAATCAGCGTTCGTCCTTGACGGAGGATGAGATCGCTCATTTTGGAAATAGACAAAGATCTAGAGGAGCGTGGTTGTGATCCACAGCTGATATGATGCAAATATTTACTATCTTTTAGCCGAGATGTTGCAGCTTTGATGCCATGTTTACACAGAAGAAGCCTTTCAAATGTGTGGGGATGAGAACGAAAGTGGAATGAGGGGAAAAAAATATATCGGGAAACATGCTTGATCAGTGAAAACCGTGTAGTAAACAATTTTAGATTCCCCCCCCCGATCTATTCTCGGGTCACGGGGAGCCTGTGCCTATCTCAGGCGTCATTGGGCATCAAGGCAGGATACACTCTGGACGGAGTGCCAACCCATCGCAGGGCACACACACACTCTCATCCACTCACACACTACAGACAATTTAGAGATGCCAATCAACCTACAATGCATGTCTTTGGACCGGGGGAGGAAACCGGAGTACTCAGAGGAAACCCCCGAGGCACGGGGAGAACACACAAACTCCACACACACACGGAATCGAACCCCCAACCCTGGAGGTGTGAGGCAAACGTGCTAACCACTAAGCCACCGTGCCCACCAGGAAACATTCGCATTGATATTCATGAACAAAGTGTGCTGTAAAATTCACCCTCAAATATTTCACATGCACATTTTTAGTGCTGGAAGGAAATGAATATTCCAAACCTGTGATTTACTTTGTTGAAGAAAGCGTGAAGAATTTTCACTTTCCACGGATTATGCATTGAAAGATAAGTGTGTTTCTACTGATGCTGTTTACTCTGTCTGTATAAACGATTAAACCCTTTAATCAGGAATGGAAATGGGGCATTTTCCGTAAGTGAATTATTTTATCGGTGTGAGTCTGATATAAAATGAGTCTGTTGGCTTTCAGTGTGTTTTAGACGTGTTTTTGGATAACCTCACACAGAATTTTAGTGGTTGAAGATGAATGCCTTGGGTTTGATATCGTCGTTTACTTTGAAGATAGAAATATCTGGGTGAAAATAGAACTTTTCTATGAATATATATATCGCCCCTAGTAGGCTAGGAAAAAACAGAAATACTTATGAAACACTACACATTTTTAAAGTCCTAAGTGTCTACTTTCATATGAGCTTCATATTAACCACCACTGTGGAGTGAGACATGACAAATCATCAACATGGACACAACAGCAGATGTTGTGGATTGATGAAAATTTGAAGTGACTAACACCCAGATATCACCAGATTACATGTACATATGTCAGACTGACCTTGAGCAGTAGGTGGTACTTGAGGACCCTCTGCATAGGAACCACCAGCAGATCCTGCAGTTTGAACTTTCCCTCCTGGACCTTCATGGTGCACTCCTGAGAAACATCAGCAACACATCAAGGAACAGAAATTCGATATAAACTACAAATCTCAAAATTTGATCTTTTATGCTCGTTGCTATCGGAAACACGACGCATTCTACAGAGAGAGAAAGCACCGTAAGCAGAATACTGCTGGATCGATATATTCACAAATAAAATAAGCTGAAACACCGCTGTTATAATCGTTATAATCTTCCGCAATCCTCGTCCTCACACACATTCTGCACTTGACATTTAGCCCTGGGTGAAGAGCTCATGTGAAGGAGGAGAGTAACACCGGTGTTTGTCAATCTAGGAGATGATTCTGAATTGTCTCCTACACAGAGTCTTATATGGGCGTAAACATCTCCTCAGTGACCGACCCCTCAGTCTGATAAACAGCTGTATATGTAACACACACACACACACACACACACACACACCCCGAGTTTACCCGTTTAATATCCTCCACATCAGTAATGCTCCCCTGCCCAGTGGTTACTTGTACAAAAGAAACTACAAATGAACACTGCTAATAGTGAATAGCTTAGTGGTTAAGGTGCTGGATTACTGAAGATAAAATTGCCCAAAGCCAAAAATGTGAATGAAATCTGAGTACGCAGAAAGGGAAAAAAAGGTTCATTTTCCCCCCAAGAAAATGATGGCCAAGATGGAAATAGTTCTTTTAAGATGTGTGTTGATCAACTGAAAGGAAAAAACAATATGAGGCAAAATTCATAATAGAGCGCTACTTAATAATTAGCAGAGGGAGAGATGATTGGCTGTGGGAAAAGCCGAAAGAAGAAGACGACGACTTAATAATTAGCAGTTTTTACAGATCCGAGAGATCACAGCTCCGCCTACTTGTTTTCTATTGGCTCACAAGAAGTAGATAAAAGTAGCACAACGAGGGAATTCATTTCAATTTATTTGTGTAGAGCTTTTAACAATGGACGTTGTCTCAAAGCAGCTTTACGGAAGTATTGAAAAGTATAGTAAGTAAAGTTCAGTTACTATTTATTTCCAACATTTATCCTTAATGAGCAAGCCTGAGGCCACGATGGTGAGGAAAAACTCCTGAGCTGATATGAGGAAGAAACCTGAGAAACTTCATCCTCATTTGGGTGACACTGGTCAGTAAATAATGTAACTGTTGATAATGTCCTTCCTACAAGTAACCTCTAACAGGCGTCCTGTGTCCTTTCCTCATTTATTTCTGCTTCCTCTGACTGTTACTTTAACAGAAATCATAAAAGTTACAGCGAAACTGTAAAATTTTAGCAACTCTAACATTGAGTTAGAGTTAGATTTACTCGGAT
>JAUCMX010000014.1:3992252-4007252 GCA_033459395.1 Hemibagrus guttatus | reverse complement strand
ATACATTCTGCTTCACATGCTGAGGATTTTTTAGAGAAGACATGCCCAGGAACATGAGACATTGTTCTACCGGAGCACGCTGCAGTGCACTTTAGCCGTCTGGGCTTCATGTAACGATTCAGGGCCCATGCGTCGGATTAAACGCAGCCATAAATGATGCAGACCCTTTTTTAAAACAAGCTTGCACGCTTTTATTCTGCCCTCGCATGCCGGAAGCAAAAATCATTACAGCGACTTAATGGAGATCATTATAATGCTATCATTTATGTGAGACAGTAGAGGAGGCATATCCAAGCTACTGGGTTTTTAAAAGGAAGAATCTCACATTGTGATACAGCGGTTCGCTGAGTGGAGAGCAGTTTCGGGGCATGGCTAACACGTGGCGACGACAATTACATTTTAACGCTTAACCGTTAATGACGGCTATAAATAAGGACGTCTGAAGTGGTTCTGGTTTTTTTTATGGCTTCATGTCACCACTTTTGATTGGGGTCATGGACTCAACAGATCAGATACATTGATTTTGAAAAAATAAATAAATAAATAAAAAATAAAAAAATAAAAAAAATAAACAAAATAATAAGAATTATTTATTTATGTATTTGGTTTTTTTATTTATCTATTTATTCATTTATTTATTTTTTCCCGAAAAATGTTTACAAATATATATTAACAAAATACTACTACTACTACTGCTACTAATAATAATAATAATCATAATTTTGTATATTTTTATTTATTTAAATTTTTTTTTTTCCAAAAAAAATTTTTAAAAATATATATTAAAAATACTACTACTACTACTAATAATAATAATTATTATTTTTTATTTATTCATTTTATTTTTTCCAAAAAATTAAAAAAAAAATATGTTAAAAAAATACTACTACAACTACTAATAATAATTATTATTTTTTATTTTTTTTTTTTTTTATTTATTCATTTTATTTTTTTCCCGAAAAATGTTTAAAAAAAATATATTAAAAAATACTACTACTACTACTAATAATAATAATTATTATTTTTTATTTTTTTATTTATTCATTTTATTTTTTTTCCCGAAAAATATATATTAAAAATACTACTACTACTACTAATAATAATAATAATTATTATTATTACTATTATCATTATTATAACTTTTTTATATATATTTTTAAACATTTTTTATACACAAACATTTTCTAATCAAACCAGATGGATTATCCATCAACTACTGATGTCGCTAGCTAGTGTCTGAACCAATGAGCTGCTTTTAGCTATATAATTCACACAAACGCATGTGATTAGATAAACCACAACACAGGATCTGTAGAAAACTAGACGACATCGATTACAGCCAATTTTTATTGGTTCTGCAACAATGTTGGGTTTTTTTTTAAAAGCTACAGAAATACTGAAGGGTCCGGTTGCCAGTTGCTGGCAACTGATCCCCTTTAAAAAAACAATCTTGTAGCCCAGGATGTATTGTTTACTTTTCAGATTTGTTTGGGCCTTGCACAGAGAGATAAGAAACCTTCTGTTTATCAGTCTCTGGTGTGATTGCTGCCTGAGTCGTCCTGTCCTGTTGTTCATGACACACTCAGAATGATGAAACTTTCTTTGTGTGTTAACGTTGCACTGTTACTGGCTATCGACTGAATCCGCTGTATAATGACACGTCTGATCGTCTCACTCACCCAGAAGCTTCCGATTAATCTGGAAGGTTTTAGATTGACTCGTTTAACCTCTCCCCGGCACTCGATCATCTGTCTGACACTGGAAATTAGCCTTTCAGATCGAACAAACAGAATCCGTACACCTGGCTTCAGTAAATCGCAGCTCCACACGTGTCCTCATGCTGAACGGCTGGCATGTCTAAAGGTGATGAAGTGATACGTCGATGTTCTGTCGTGTTCGCGCTGAACGTTTGATGCAGCATTTTGACACGTTAAAGCGATGAGCGAAAGAGTTCAGCGATATTTACTCTCTCCTGCCATTTTAAACGTGAGCAGAGAGGGCAGGAGGTGAAGGGAAAAGCAATGTTGCTTAAGTGTGAACGCTCCCTGGAGGCGAGAACCTTTGCCATCGCTGCTGCATCATAGACTTTTTAAATTTCTCTTCCAGTGTGCTTGTTGGTTTTCTCATTACGGAACGCCATCATGCGTGCTATTCCAAAGCAAACGAAATTTTTGGTGTTAACACTACCTCCGCTAACCCTCCATCCGTCTCCGTACCGAGACTTGAGCTCCGACTCGCAATTGGCTGAGATTACAGTAACAGCCGTTTCACCTCCCGCAGTTATCCGCGTTCCCGCTCCACCTCGGCTCTATCAGGAGCAAATTAATTTTAGAATTAGCCTCTCGAATACGTGGCGTCCTGCTGTAAATCTCATTTAAATGTTCCTTGACCTTTGCTAAGACTCCAATCTGAAATACTTTACTGTTTTTCCCCTCCATGGCCGCTCGCTGTTCTCTTTTTCAGCGTGGACACATTTGGAAAACACTGGCATTTTCCTTCTGCCCTTCAATGCCTCGACGTCCTGAACAGCTTTGTGTTCGTTTTATTCCGTGCAATGCATCGCCGCGAAAGGTCACCGAGACTTACAAGAGGAGATAACAAAATTAATTAAAGTCAGCTGAGCCTTCAGAGCTATGGAAGGAGGTGTGAAGCATGGCATTCGGCGGGCGAGCCGAATTCCCAGGCCGTTTCCTTCTTTGTAGTGGGATGAAGGAGGAGAAGTGCGTACTTCATAATGAGACTGAGAAACATGTCAATCACTAGGAGAATGAAAAAAACCGGTGACGCGGTCCTGTTTTAATGAAACGAATAATTTACCAAAAATACTCTGCATGGCATTATGCCTAATGTCACCAAATGTAAATATGAACATTTGTGTCAGAGTAGAATTGTTGTTGTTTTTTTTTAAGCACAGCACATTTCTTAAGTTTTAGGGCAAAAAAAAAATGGAAATGGAATGATGTGATAGCTTAGTGGTTAAGGTGCTGGATTACTGATCAGAAGGTTGTGAATTCAAATCCCAGGTCCACCAAGCTGCCACTACTGGGCCATTGAGCAAGGAACTTAACCTTCAATTGCTCAGTTGTATAAAATGAGATAAAATATGAGAAGCTCTGGATACAGGTGTATGCTGTAATTGTAATGCCACCTTTTTTTAAACAAGTGGTTATGTCTTGTAAAGGTAGCACAGACTAGGTGAAGAAAGCATGACAGCTCGACTGTTTTAAGACAAACGACTCTTTCAGACTCGTTTTCAGACGTTACTGAGGCTGGATAATCGTCTAGGCGCTGCTGTAGATGTTGCACACGCCCATCTATAAGGAGCAGAGCTATAAAGCGAGCTCTGTTGATGGAGACGAGCTTCCATGCTGCGCGCTCTCACTTCCAGAGTCTGTGATTTCAACGGAGAATCTACACCAATATGTTTCAAGAACTGGTACATCCTTCAGTGTAAATGGAGATGGAATGCCACACACACACACACGCACACACACACACACACACACAAAGAGGAAGAGCAAGAAAAGACCCAGGAATAAGACTGTACTGTTTCAATGTTTGGGTGCTGTGCTCCATGGCACATTATCAGTAAGGCTCGGAGGTAAGAATAAAAAGAAGTGGAGGCGAGAAAGGCGGTGCTGTCATGCCAGCTCCATACAAAGCAGCTCTCGGGGTCTAGAAAAGAGCCCACTAATGAGCCAATTACCTACACACACACACACACACAGACACACACCGCACTGATGCTCAGAACATAGCTCCTTAGTCTTTATTTGAATCTTTCATAAGACCTGAAAACCACTACTATATGTGAGAATGTGATCGTTCAGAGAGGCACATGCAACAGACGCAAACACGCCTGTACACACTCGTTCCTCCAACTGAAGCTGTCTATTTTTTTTCCTCAAGAAGAAATAAAAAAAGGCGTGGGCTGGATGCGAAGGAACCATCCAGCGAGGGAACCAGAGTTCTGCTGTCAGCCTGCGCAGTCATTAAGAGAGCCAAACCCGTGATTATCATTGCCTACACCCCAGCAGGGCGGCGAGTGCGACTCCGCATCGCTATGCAAATCCAGCCTGCACCCTGCAGCTGCGCCCTTCGCCGACACCGATGCCCGACTCTCCAGACGCCTTATCGGAGCCCGCTCTCGCTCGGAGAAGCCGTGTGGCGTTTCGGTATTCACGTTTCAGAGCCCGCAGATATGAAAGTGAAAGGAATGTGCGGATAGTGAACCGACAGCTGGAGGAGAGATAAAGGACGGAGAAGCTGACTGCATGCTCAGGAACAGAAGAAACAGCTGGAAAGGTTATGAGAAGAGAATAAGTAATAATGTTTTTGGATTATATGCAGCGTGTGTCCGTTCAGCAGCTGGTGGAACTGTGTGAGCAGAACATCTCCATGCCAGCGGCTATTTCTCTTGTCGATGATCTAATCTCACTTCCTGCTGGTTTTATCTTTCGGCTTAACTCGACGTGCAGTTATGAGGGATATTTATATGACTGGTATAGAACCACTTCAAGTCAAAAATGACTTGATGTACACGGTGTGCTTTAGTACACACAACACTGTTTAACATTTATGTTGGATATTACACACGCTTTAGGTGGGTTTTGCATCCCACAGGCATGAGATGTTATTACTCATGGAGGCAGCAGTGGGCAGACATGAAGGGCACGGCGTAGAGCCAGAGTGACCGCTACTTAATACTAACCACTTGCTCAGATTTCACTTTCAAGTGTCCACTTTAGAGACGCTAAACTAGTCAAAAAACAATAAACAGGCTGTCGACAACCCGTTGGATTCGACTACATGAACCTAGCATGAGACAAAACCGCTACAGGACACACATTCCTTTGCGGAGCACTGCAATAATATTTTATAGCGCAGAGATTTTTAAAAACTCAAATCTGATTGGTCAGAAGTGTTTTTTTTTTATGTTTTAAAAGCAGCTCTTATGATGATTCTGGCTGTAATTCAAATCCCTGCTTTATACTATACTATAGCACTCAATGGAGTACAGTATCGTTTCTATAGCAACAGCTCATTCACAGGGACTTGTAAGCAGGACACTCGATGGACAGATAAAAAAAAAAAAAAAATGATTTCTGTAGGAATCTGAAACATTTTCGACATGGAAATACTTTTTTCAAATATACATATTTTTAAATATTATCTTTAAAGCGTAGGCTTAGGAAACAACCTATATATGATCTACTATAAATAAAAATCTGTCAGATATATCTACAATAGTTTGTTTATCAATACATCATGCTACAGCAGATAAAATGGACTCCAAACCTCTCTCGGGATCCTTGATATACCACAGACCTGAATGAGCAAACTATAAATGGGTGAGGAATTTGTCAAGTGTCTCTGACTAACACAGCTGTAATAACACTGTGCTTGTGCTGAACACAGCAGGATGAGGCTTCAGAAAACCACCACAGGTAAACCAGGTCTGAGGATCCAGAGCGGGTAGTGAGGCATGGTATGAATGAGCTTATGGCTGTTTTCATGTGTCAGGCTTCAGAAAGCCTCCGGATCTGCAAAACTGATTCAGCATAAGTTTCGGGCCAGTGATCAGGAGCGCTGCAGGGCCATGCTCGCGGGTTCATGATTTCACTAAAGCCATACGCACGCCCACAAACCGTGAAGCATTCAGACTCCAGGCGGAAGATAACACTCTTATCTACTTCCTTTTTATGCGGAGCACTGACACTGCTTCCGTTTCCTGCTGTTTTTTTTCACACACACACACACACACACAAGGTCTCACTGACCTCTCCTTGAAGTCCAGGAAGATCTTTCCCAGTCCGCTGCCTCCGATCACCATGTTCTGGTCGATAGCCCTCAGCAAGGCGAAATGGACTCTGATGATATCCTACAGAACATTTCACTTTCACCCATGATTTGTTTAATAGTATGTCTTAACGTTTATTAAACAATGATGATGAGTCACTACCATCATCCCTCTAAAAACAGGTGTGGGTTATAATATTTATGAATACATCACTGTGGTCATGTTTTAGTTGATCATTGTTTACAGAGTCTGTTGGTGTGGTGACAAAACAGCAATTGCACTTGAACCAAAGCAAGTGGGTACAAAAGCCCGAGACCGACGTGACCTAAGAAGTTGCTTTCAGCTGCTCCCTGTTCGGGGTCGCCACAGTGGACCAACTGGTCCACACAACAACTTGGCAAATGTTTTACGCCGGATGCCCTTCCTGACGAAAACCCTCCCATTTTTCCGGGCTTGGGACCGGCACTGCATCCAGTGGCTGGGGTTGAGGCATTGGCTGGGAATCGAACCCGAGCCTTTCGCATGATAGGCAAGAAACCTATCACTGAGCCACCAATGCCCCTCTGACCGAGGTGCCCCTAGATCTGCTTAAAAAGCTATTTGACTCTGAATCAATTTGACTCTGAATCAATCTGACTCTGAATTGATTCGACTTTGAATTACTTTGACTCGGAATTGACTCGACTCTGAATGCTTAGACTCTGAACGGACTCCAAATCAACTTGACTCTGAATCGACTCGCCTCTGAATCAATTCAATTCTGAATCGACTCCAAATCAACTCGATTCTGAATCGACTTAACTGCTGTAAATGACTCAAACATACACTATATTTTGGATGGCAGCAGTTTCTTTGCAGAACCACAGACTGCAAACTGAGCTGTTGTGATGTGTTATATAATAATTAATAATTGCTATTATTAATTAACACAAAACAATTCTATCTAAAATTTCTATAATTTAAAGGTCGAAATTTTTCGGTTTGTCTATGATGTATGTAATCAGAATTGGAGCGTAATTACATTACAATACTAGTGTTCAGCCTGGATAGCTAAAAATTGTCTCATACAGGAGACAACTGTGTTAAAAGATTTAATTCAGGAGGAGTGTTACAGACGTTTCGACATACTGCTCTAAGGTGTGTGACTGTAACTATCCAAACAGCTTGATTACAGCATGAGGAAATCACCGTTAACTAGCAAGGATCAGATATCTTTGGGAAAAACTGACGGTTTTCATCAGCACTGGCAGGATATGTAAAGAAAGATGACCTTGGCATGTTTAAAAGGTAAATAAACATCATGTTCTATACAGCCAGATTTGCATCCCAGACCGGAAAACCTATAATTCAGACTACAAACAATGACGCAGTAGAGAATAAAAGCTGACGCACCTCCAGATTCACAAATATGGCCTTCATCTCCGATGGAGTTAGGACTTGCTTCAGGGGGATCATGTAACTCTGTGGGGGAAAAGACAGGAAGAAATCGTACAGTATAAACACTTTTATCTCCACTTTCTCTTTCTGTTGTGTAAGTGACGATTAGAAACATTGCTCATTATGTTCTACAAACAGCTGCAGTAATTCAACTCCTGTCCTGTTGTGCAAACACCGTCTCCTTGGCTTTCACACCCTCTCAGAGGCAAAGCCGTAAAATCCCCCTGCAGCGTTCGCATTTACGTCCCACGCCCCCTGCTGATCGAAACACGTAAATGGCTTTGAAGGGAATAAAAAGTTAGATATAGATAAAGCAGAGCTTTATTTTCTAAACAGCATGAAACCTGAGGAAAAAAATCATTTATCTCAGCTGAAAGGTAATGAGGAGTTCGCACGGAGGAGCAATATTGAATCAATTAGGGCAAAATGAATCAAACAATCATCTGGGATTGATGCTTACCCAATTCCCGATTTTTGCTTTGCCGAGCTGATATAAAGTAGAAAATCTCTCATTATCCGTCACGATCGAAACTTAGCGCTGCTATACCGCAAAGATGGCCTGCTTTCTGACAAGACTTACACTCGGTTTAGATTGAGTGAGGAGAAAAACCAAGGGGAAAATGTTTGCGTGTAGACCATGACTGCTGAACTCTGATAAAAACGCTGCTTGCAAATGTTAATTATATTAAAATGACTTCAAATATGAATGAGCCTTGTTCCAGAGACACAATGATGACGAGCAGTGGAACAAGTAGACTTTGTATCACATACACCATAAAAAGGAGAATTTATTTATTTATTTATTTTTCAAGATGCTTTATATATAATGCAACGACTTTACAATGCAATTATTTTAATTTCCTAATTGTTCGAGTATCCTCAGGTAGTATAATCTTTAGAAAATATTTAGAAAAGCTGTCATTTTATCCTGTTTACTGCAAATAAGTGTCAGTGGAAGTGTCATTTGTTTTGTATACATCTCCTTTTCATTCAACGCAAGTCATCCAGAACTTTAATGTGTGTCCGGATTCCTCTAGAGAGAGAGAGAGAGAGAGAGAGAGAGAGAGGGGGAGAAAGAGCAAGAGAGAGAGAACAAGAACATTAACGAGAGAGAGAGAGAGAGAGAGCAAGATAGAGAGAGGATGAGAATGGGAAAAAAGAGAGAGATAGAGAGAGAGAGAGAGAGAGAGAGAGAGAGGGGAGAGAGAGAGAGAGAGAGAGAGAGAGAAAAGAGAAAGGGAGAGAGGGAGCGGGAACGAGATAGAAAGAGAGAGAGAGAGAGAGAGAGAGAGAGGAGAGAGAGAGAGAGAGAAAGGGAAGAGAGAGAACATGAGAGAGAGAATGAGAACAATAACGAGAGAGAGAGAGAGAGAGAGAGAGAAAGGGAGAGAGGGAACGGGAACGAGATAGAAAGAGAGAGAGAGAGAGAGAGAGAGAGAGAGAGAGAGAGAGAAAGAAAAAAGGGAGAGAGGGAACGGGAATGAGATAGAAAGAGAGAGAGAGAGAGAGAGAGAGAGAGAGAGAGAGAGAGAAAGGGCAAGAGAGAGAACATGAGAGAGAGAATGAGAACAATAACGAGAGAGAGAGAGAGAGAGAGAGAGAGAGAAAGGGCAAGAGAGAGAACATGAGAGAGAGAATG
The DNA here is from genome assembly GCA_033459395.1 of Hemibagrus guttatus. Classification (NCBI taxonomy): domain Eukaryota; kingdom Metazoa; phylum Chordata; class Actinopteri; order Siluriformes; family Bagridae; genus Hemibagrus; species Hemibagrus guttatus. The sequence goes on along the minus strand of JAUCMX010000014.1, from coordinate 3,998,376 downwards.
AGAACAATAACGAGAGAGAGAGAGAGAGAGAGAGGGGGCAAGATAGAGAGAGGATGAGAACGGGAACAAGAGAGAGAGAGAGAGAGAGAGAGAGAAAAGAGAGAGAGAGAGAGGGGGGAGAAAGAGCGAGAGAGAGAGGGAGAAAGAGCAAGAGAGAGAGAACAAGAACAATAACGAGAGAGAGAGAGAGAGAGAGAGAGCAAGATAGAGAGAGGATGAGAAGGGAAAAAAAAGAGAGAGATAGAGAGAGAGGGAGAGAGAGAGAGAGAAAGGGCAAGAGAGAGAACATGAGAGAGAGAATGAGAACAATAACAAAGAGAGAGAGAGAGAGAGAGAGAGAGAGAGGGGGCGCAAGATAGAGAGAGGATGAGAATGGGAACAAGAGAGAGGGGAGAGAGAGAGAGGAGAGAGAGAGAGGAGGAGAGGGGAGAAAGAGCAAGAGAGAGAGAACAAGAACAATAACGAGAGAGAGAGAGAGAGAGAGAGAGAGAGAGAGAAAGGCTGTGGATGTGTCTGTTAGTAAGTGTGTGTGTTAGAGTGCATATAAAAACAATGCTTAGAGGACTTGCTCAGGCCAATACTATTGATCTGCTGAGACAACATCTGTATTGTCTAATTAAGCTATAAAGAGAGAGAGTGTTCTCCCCCCCTCTTTCTCCTTCCCTCTATCCCTCCATCCCTCTCACCCACACAAAGCTGTTGTTTTTTTTTTACTCTTCTGCACTGTTGAGCCTGTTCTTTATCCTTTCCTTACCCCACTTTATACATCCCACTCGATGACCTAATAAACCCCGCCCCCTCCAGGACAACACCAGAACCAGCATAATGTCCTTTAAGTTAAACTTAGAACTTGTCCTGCTTTAAAATGTAAATCTTCTGCGTAAAAAAAAACTTTCTTACCTCAGACAAAAACCCACACAATAAAATTTTATTACATGTGCTTTATTCTTGAGGTATAATAAAGAAAAGAAAAGTCCATATCGAGTTAATTCTTTAATTAATGAATAAATATTTAATTAAACCAGAATATGAGCCAGCTGATTTATAAAATGAATTTGTGAGATGTCATAGTCTCCGTTTAGACTCGGTTTAGGATCTGAGCCGGGGGAAGCGTCTGGACTCCATCCCTCCATCCTCACCTTTTCAATGTCCTCCAGTGTCTTGTAGTACTTTGCTTCTGTCTCCTGGATCTCCACCAAGCAGCAGTTCCTCTTGTCGTCCTCCGTCATGCCCATTTTCTGTGACGAAAACAGGAAGCACATACACACAAAAGGCTGTAGGACGTTCTGGATAGATAATAAAGCCATGGGTTTTCTGAATTCCTGTGCAAACTGTAAGGTAGAGGAGCCACGCAGTAAGGAGGAAGCAGACCAGAAGCAGAAAGAGGAAAACAAAGTGGGACAAGGAATATATATCACACGAACATCAGACTAATACAGACGGATCACATTCGACAGGGAATCAGGTTGGGTTCTACAGCACACTTCGGAAAAGGGGAGGTTCATTCACACACACACACTGGGAAAGGGGAGGTGTGTGTGTTTGTGTGTGTTTTATTTTTATTTATCCAGTCAGAATGAAACATAATCTGCAGCGCCAATGGTTTAGTTCACTATAGGAGTTGGGAAAAGCTTCACGCTGGTGCACACACATCATCAGAACATCGGGACCTTCGATCACGACACCGATCCTTCATTTCCATAAACATCGACCATCCCGAAAACCAGAGCGAGACGGGCGTAGAGGCGGAGATGAAAGAAGGAAAGAAGGACTGTGGTCTTCCATGTTGCCCAGATCAGAGGAGCTCAGGATCATCAGATGTGTTTGAGGGTTCGGTAAGAAGACTGAACATCTGGGAGTTGCAGTGAACATGTGCGTTACATCATAACGGGGGTGTGTGTGTGTGTGTGTAATCCATGCTGGAAGCAGTTGGGGAGGAGATTAGAGATGTTTCTGATTCAGCAACAGGCCGCAGACACATGTGATGTCAGTGGGAAAACCCAGTGGTGCTTTTCTTCTTTTTTTTTTTCTTTTTTTTTTTTTTACTAGAGTTGAATTTTCTCTCTCTCTCTCTCTCCCCCTCGCTCTCTCTCCCTCTATTTTGGGGGGGATTTAAATCCATCCCTCTCCTTTTTCCTCTCCCTTCCTTCCCTTTCCTTCCCTTCTCCTCTCCCCCTACCCTTCTTCTCTCCGCTCCACCCTTCTCTTCCCTTCCCTTCTCCTCCCTTCCCTACTTCTCTTCTCCTCCCTTCCCTTCCCCTCTCTTCACCTCTCCTCCCTTCCCCTTTTCTCTCCTTCTCCCCTCTTCCCCTTTCCCTTTTTCTTCTCCTCTCCTCCCTTCCCTCTCCTCTCTCCTCTTCCCTTCCCTCTCCCCTCCCCTCTACCCTTCTTCTCTCTGCTCCACCATTCTCTTCCCTTCCCTTCTCCTCCCCTTTCCCCTTTTTCTCTTCTCCTCTCCTCCCTTCCCCTTTCCCCTCTCTTCTCCTCCCCCTTTCCCCTTCTCTCTCCTTCTCCCCTCTTCCCTTCCTTTATCTTCTCCTCTCCTCCCTTCCCTCTCCTCTCCCCTCTTCCCTTCCCTCTCCTCTCCCCTCTTCCCTTCCCTTCCCTCTCCTCTCCCCTCTACCCTTCTTCTCTCCGCTCCACCATTCTCTTCCCTTCCCTTCTCCTCCCTTCCCTTCTTCTCTTCTCCTCTCCTCCCTTCCCGTCCCTTCTCTTCTCCTCCCTTTGCTTCCCTGTTCTCTCCACTCTTTCCTCTCCTCCCTTCCCCCCTCCTCTCCTCCCTTTTCCTCCTCCCCTTCTCCGTTCCCTCTCCTCCCTTCCTTCTCTTCCCTTCTGCTCTCCTCCCTTCCATTTTCCTCTCCTCCCCTCCTCATCTCCAGTGTTTTTTAATTATGAATGAATCTACAGGGTCAATGATGCACTTATTCCAGAAGTCATTTCCTCAGTTGTAAACAACACAGCGTTGAATAGTTAGTGTTTTTTAAACGTTAATAAAGCTGTTATAATGCCATAATTAACTTGTGTGCATTGTATGCACATGGTGACGTCAGTCACTTGAAGTGAAGTTTGTGCTTTTTAATGATCATCATTCTGCAGTGCCAAGGTTCAGGGAGGTGTCACACTTTATTGAAGTGTCACACTTTTAAGCAGGTCCACCGTTAAGCAGGTCCGTCACAGTTTCGTCTCGGTCACAGTAACTGCATAAAATTACTGAATATTATATTTTCTCTTTCGGGAGTGAATCAGATCTTTCTTGTCTGTTTTAGGGTTATTTACTCATCACACGCCAGTCCATGTATCGCTCATTCCACATGGTTACACCTTCGTCGTGTTGCCGTGATGCTACATTTATCCGGGGATTATCTTTTAGCACGCTCCGGTCACTTTTCTACATTATGCTGCACCAAGGCTTTGGAGAAGGTCATTTTGTTCTATTGGATCCTTGTATACGGCTAGAAAGACAACAAAGGTCTCTATCATTTACTCATTAAATGTTAAAGCTTTTTCGTCTAACCGTGTTTTTTCTTTTTTTGTTTAAACAGTATTTAAAAAACTCAGAGGGTCATGTGACTATTTGAAGTGTGTCAGCTGACTGAAGTCTCTAAATAGTTCCTAAACCTTTGAAGCAACAAGGTGGGTCTGACCGCTTTTTTTGTGATAAGTCCCGCCTCCTCTACTATGATTGGCTAATTTACATAAACACCACATATTGAGGTTAAACTAATTGTATACATCCAGGACAGTGGTGTTTATTATCCCACAAATATGTTTCGCTGGACTCTGATCAGTCGCAGACTGCTTATCCCACAGCGATGTTGAATTCTTAAATCTGATTGGTCAAAAGGGTGAATTTCGTGTGACATGAGGTTACAGTTCCAGCTAGCTGATCTCCCTGTGCGCGGACGTCATTGTGCAGGAGAGGACGTACTGAACACTGAGGGGGACAGAGAGAAAGGGCACTGAGGGACCAACACACTCATATGCAGTAGGAACTCACCTGCATGTATCGGATCTGCAGCGTTAAGGAGGCAAAGTGGCATATGTAAGCAGAGCACATCAACTCACACACACAGCCTTGGGAATAATGAAGGAAGATTAAATTTAGTCGTTCTCCAAATGAGCTCTCAACACGAACGCGCACATAATATCTCTCTTCCGCTTATCTCACACACACACACACACACCGTTATGAGTAAAGTGGTTCACTCACCATGGGCTGTCTAACTTCCACCTTAATGATGTCCTCATAGATATCATCTCCTTCATCTTCACACGGCACGCAGTCATAGATATCGTCCTCACCCACATCGTGCTCACTGTAGATTTAACACGCACACGCCCCCACACACACACACACACACACACACACACACATCAACAGATGAACAAAAAGCACATATTTTCCAGCATTTTCCATCTGTAGGTGAGACACACTAATGCAGCCTGAAACAAATGCCCAGAGGTGTTAAAAAATAATCTTTCCACACGTCTAGAACTCCGCAAAAAATGTTTCGAGTTTAATTCTGTGTTCTTTATACAGCAGTACTAGTCAATATACAGGAAAGGAATGAGGATCATTAATGGAAATTAATGAGAACAAACAATATCAAAATATTAGAATAAAGTGAACCTGATCACGACCATGGAACAAATCTGTTTACAAGCATCATATTTAATCTAAGGTCAAATACATGTGCATGAGGCAGTGCTGTACTTGTGATGGAGATTGACTCCAGATTAACATACTGACTGTTTAGAATAATTTAGGCAGAAACACACTTGGAATCAGTCAGAATAGGAGACAATTAAAATCAGAGGCAGAATCAGAGTCAGAGTCAGTCAGAATCAGAGTCAAATCAGAGTCAGTCAGAATCAGTGTCAGAATCAGAATCAGAGTCAGTCAGAATCAGAGTCAGAATCAGAGTCAGTCAGAATCAGTGTCAGAATCAGAGTCAGAGTCAGTCAGAATCAGAACCAGAGTCAGTCAGAATCAGTGTCAGAATCAGAGTCAGAGTCAGTCAGAATCAGAGTCAGTCAGAATCAGAATCAGAGTCAGAATCAGAGTCAGTCAGAATCAGAGTCAGAATCAGAATCAGAGTCAGTCAGAATCAGTGTCAGAAAATCAGAGTCAGTCAGAATCAGAGTCAGAATCAGAGTCAGAATCAGAGTCAGTCAGAATCAGAGTCAGAATCAGAGTCAGTCAGAATCAGTGTCAGAATCAGAGTCAGAGTCAGTCAGAATCAGAGTCAGAATCAGAGTCCAAGGAAGAATCAGAGTCACAATCAGAGTTGGAATCAGAATCATAATCAGAGTCAGAATCAGAGTCAGTCACAATCAGAGTCCAAGGAAGAATCAGAGTCACAATCAGAGTTGGAATCAGAATCAGAATCAGAGTCAGAATCAAAGTCAGATTCAGAATCAAAGTCAGTCAGAATCCAAGTCAGGATCCAAGTACATACACAAATCCCTCACCAAAAACCCCCCACCCACCAACACACAACAACCACATCCACCATGCACCAACACACGCGCACACACTCTGCTGGACTCCACTGGCTAATAAGTCTTCACTAACAGTACATCTGTGTCTGCTTTCCACCTCCTGCCCCAGATCCACACAAAGCCTCATCATCACCTAGACAACAAACTCAAGCTGCTCTAAACTTGGACTTCCTGTTTCCATCAGGACGCGACAACAAGCGTGACCTGAACCGAATTCCTGCTCAGGCCACTCCAACAGTGGCTCAATGGTATGGAAAAGATGGAGAGAAGCACAGACTCGGACGGCACTCGTTTGTCAGGAGAGTCTGACTTCGTAGGAACGTCGCTGCAGCATTCAGCGGAGACACGTAAAACTTCAGAGGATGACTACGTGGGTGTGGTGTGTGCCTGCGAGACATCAATTAGCCATTTACCATCAGCTTTAATGTAAGCGCGACTAACAGCATGATGGTTCTGGAAGCTAATAAGAAGATTACTAATGTAGGCTTAACACAGCATGACACTTAATGCTTTATTATTATTATCTTTATTATTACAGCTATTTAATCTTCATCGCTTCATCTGGATGTAGCTTTGACGCCGTCAGAGAGCAGTACGAACAGCAGGAGCTCTACCGAGTCGC
>JAUCMX010000014.1:3983018-3991752 GCA_033459395.1 Hemibagrus guttatus | reverse complement strand
AGAGCAGCACTCACTAACACACACTGACACACACAGCGTCTAAGAGCAGCACTCACTAACACACACTGACACACACACTGACACACACAGCATCTAAGAGCAGCACTCACTAACACACACTGACACACACACTGACACACACAGCGTCTAAGAGCAGCACTCACTAACACACACTGACACACACAGCATCTAAGAGCAGCACTCACTAACACACACTGACACACTCACTGACACACACAGCATCTAAGAGCAGCACTCACTAACACACACTGACACACACACTGACACACACAGCATCTAAGAGCAGCATTCATTAACACACACTGACACACACACTGACACACACAGCATCTAAGAGCAGCACTCACTAACACACACTGACACACACACTGACACACACACTGACACACACAGCATCTAAGAGCAGCACACACTGACACACTCACTGACACACACACTGACACACTAAAGCATCTAAGAGCAGCACTCACTGACACACACACTGACACACACACTGACACACACAGCATCTAAGAGCAGCACTCACTGACACACACACTGACACACACTGACACTGATATATGTGTGTGTATATGTGTGCGTGTGTATGCATATATGTGTGTGTGTGTGTGTGTCCAGTGATTTAGGTGCAGGCTGTGTTAGTGTCTCTATAATGCACGGTACACTCAGCTGTGTGTGTGTGTGTGTGTGTGTGTGTGTGTGTGTGTTTGCATACACAATGAGCCTAGTAACAGTGTATGCTCCCAGGATTCAGGTGCAGCTCTAATAAAAGCAGTGATTAATCAGCGCTCCTCTTTCTGCCGTCACAGAGCCGTAATTCAGAGAGGGCTGACCGCTGACTTGGATGAGCTCATCGTGATGACCATTTCCCTCGCTGTCCAGTCTGGAAAAGTAACCCACTTGGACGGCAAATACACAATACACCTCCGCACAATGAGTGGGGATCTGTTTTTTTTCTTAAACGTAATCAGTCTGTCCAGAGCGACGTCCAGCTTCATGAAGCCAGGATCTGGAAGGATCCATGCAATGAAAGTTCAACACTTCTCTTCTCACATTACTGTAATGTTACTCTGCACTCTCTCTACTCCCTCAACTTCTACTGATATGATGAAGAGTATGAACACTAGTGCTACTGCTCTCGGGAATTACAGAACACACACACAAACACACACACACACACACACTGTTCTAACCAATGCAGACATTTACACCGTCAGACATGCATGAATCAGAGCGTGTGTGTGTTCTGTAGAGAACAAAAGAGAGAGAGAGGGAGGGAGAGAGAGAAAGAAGTAAAGGTCCAGCTGTGAGAGTGAGTGTGTGTGTGTGAATCCCAGTAGAAGCGTCCAGTCGACCTAGCCCATGAATTAAAGCATGAATAAACGTCTGGTTTCTGTCCCAATCAAACCAGCATGTGCTGATAGGATACTGGAAAACAAAGTAAAGGAAGTAGACTGTGTGAGTGTGTGTGTGTGTTTGTGTGTGTCTGTGTGTGCGTGTGTGGGTGTGTGTGGGTGGGTGGAGGGCGTGTACTGTATGTGATTGTGTGTGCATATGTGACTGTGTGTGTATATATAAGTGTGTGTGTGCATGGAAGTGTGTTACAGTGTGTGTGTGTGTGTGTGTGGGTTATGTACTGTATATATGTGTGTGGGTGGAGGGCGTGTACTGTATGTGATTGTGTGTGTGTATTTGTGTGTGCATATGTGACTGTGTGTGTATATATAAGTGTGTGTGTGCATGGAAGTATGTGACAGTGTGTGTGTGTGTGTGTGTGTGTTTGTGTGCTATACATCTACACATAGAAATAACTAGAGCTACTCTCTTCATTTGCTAATTAAAGAGGTTTATAATTAGTGCTCTGGAGGATGAATAAATAATTGCACTATTGCTTTGGGTTGCCAGTCAAATCAAATCATCCTCACATCCTAGAACAGCATGCGCAGTGAAACATGCGAGGAGGAGTTCATGTGCAGCGGAGCTTTAAGATGGCTGTCCAAACCTGATCCCTGGTGTTCACATGTCAAAAGATCAGGTTTTTATCAGCTTTTAATCCGCCAGGAGTTTGCAGTTTTGTCACCGCAGAACTGAACACAAACTCCTGCAAACTCCAGAAGAGCTCGTGATTTACAAAGTTGTACACCATCACAACTCATCACACAGATCTATCACCCAACTTAACCCTGCTCCACCCTGCAGTGTTTATCATGCTGTTCATCTGCACTGAAAACAGGGTGGAGAATTGTGTAGATATTCATTCAGTCTTTATTATTACTCTTAATTAGAGTTTATTGTACACTTTAGGTCTTGTGTAAAGTCCTAGTCCTCGTGTGTTGTGGCTGTGACACCAAATTTCCCCTGGTGTGTTAATAAAGTACTCTATTCAGCTTAACACTACTCTACACTCTACTCTACTCAGCTTTACACTACTCTACACTCTACTCTACTCAGCTTTACACTACTCTACACTCTACTCTACTCAGCTTTACACTACTCTACACTCTACTCAGCTTTACATTACTCTACACTCTACTCAGCTTTACACTACTCTACACTCTACTCAGCCTTTACCACTACTCTACACTCTACTCTACTCAGCTTTACACTACTCTACACTCTACTCAGCTTTACACTACTCTACACTCTACTCAGCTTTACACTACTCTACACTCTACTCAGCTTTACACTACCCTACACTCTACTCTACTCAGCTTTACACTACTCTACACTCTACTCTACTCAGCTTTACACTACTCTACACTCTACTCAGCTTTACACTACCCTACACTCTACTCTACTCAGCTTTACACTACTCGACACTCTACTCTACTCAGCTTTACACTACTCTACACTCTACTCTACTCAGCTTTACACTACTCGACACTGTACTCTACTCAGCTTTACACTACTCTACTCTACTCAGCTTTACACTACTCGACACTCTACTCAGCTTTACACTACCCTACACTCTACTCTACTCAGCTTTACACTACTCTACACTCTACTCTACTCAGCTTTACACTACTCTACACTGTACTCTACTCAGCTTTACACTACTCTACACTGTACTCTACTCAGCTTTACACTACTCTACTCTACTCAGCTTTACACTACTCTACACTCTACTCTACTCAGCTTTACACTACTCTACACTGTACTCTACTCAGCTTTACACTACCCTACACTCTACTCTACTCAGCTTTACACTACTCTACACTCTACTCTAATCAGCTTTACACTACTCTACACTCTACTCAGCTTTACACTACCCTACACTCTACTCTACTCAGCTTTACACTACTCGACACTCTACTCTACTCAGCTTTACACTACTCTACACTCTACTATACTCAGCTTTACACTACTCGACACTGTACTCTACTCAGCTTTACACTACTCTACTCTACTCAGCTTTACACTACTCGACACTCTACTCAGCTTTACACTACCCTACACTCTACTCTACTCAGCTTTACACTACTCTACACTCTACTCTACTCAGCTTTACACTACTCTACACTGTACTCTACTCAGCTTTACACTACTCTACACTGTACTCTACTCAGCTTTACACTACTCTACTCTACTCAGCTTTACACTACTCTACACTGTACTCTACTCAGCTTTACACTACTCTACACTCTACTCTACTCAGCTTTACACTACTCTACACTCTACTCTACTCAGCTTTACACTACTCTACACTGTACTCTACTCAGCTTTACACTACTCGACACTGTACTCTACTCAGCTTTACACTACTCTACTCTACTCAGCTTTACACTACTCTACACTGTACTCTACTCAGCTTTACACTACTCTACTCTACTCAGCTTTACACTACTCGACACTCTACTCTACTCAGCTTTACACTACTCTACTCTACTCAGCTTTACACTACTCTACTCTACTCAGCTTTACACTACTCGACACTCTACTCTACTCAGCTTTACACTACTCAACACTGTACTCTACTCAGCTTTACACTACTCTACACTGTACTCTACTCAGCTTTACACTTCTCTATTCTACTCAGCTTTACACTACTCTACACTCTACTCTACTCAGCTTTACACTACTCTACACTCTTTACTCAGCTTTACACTACTCTCCCTCTACTCAAGCTTTACACTACTCTACACTGTACTCTACTCAGCTTTACACTACTCGACACTGTACTCTACTCAGCTTTACACTACTCTACATTTCTACTCAGCTTTACACTACTCTACACTGTACTTTACTCAGCTTTACACTACTCTACACTCTACTCAAGCTTTACACTACTCTACACTCTACTCTACTCAGCTTTACACTACTCTACACTTTTTACTCAGCTTTACACTACTCGACACTGTACTCTACTCAGCTTTACACTACTCTACACTGTACTCTACTCAGCTTTACACTTCTCAAATTCTACTCAGCTTTACACTACTCTACACTGTACTCTACTCAGCTTTACACTACTCTACATTTCTTACTCAGCTTTACACTACTCGACACTGTACTTTACTCAGCTTTACACTACTCTACACTCTACTCTACTCAGCTTTACACTACTCGACACTGTACTCTACTCAGCTTTACACTACTCGACACTGTACTCTACTCAGCTTTACACTACTCTACACTGTACTCTACTCAGCTTTACACTTCTCTACATCTACTCAGCTTTACACTACTCTACACTTTTTACTCAGCTTTACACTACTCGACACTCTACTCAGCTTTACACTACTCTACACTTTTTACTCAGCTTTACCCTACTCAACACTGTACTCTACTCAGCTTTACACTACTCTACACTCTACTCATTTTCACTTTACTCTACTCGTTACACTACTTTACTCAGCTTTACACTACTCTACACTTTTTTTCCCCTCTACTCAAGCTTTACACTACTCGACACTGTACTCTACTCAGCTTTACACTACTCTACTCTACTCAGCTTTACACTACTCTACACTGTACTCTACTCAGCTTTACACTACTCTACACTACTCTACTCAGCTTTACACTTCTCAAATTTTTACTCAGCTTTACACTACTCTACACTATACTCTACTCAGCTTTACACTACTCGATGCTCTACTCTACTCAGCTTTACACTACTCGACACTGTACTCTACTCAGCTTTACCCTACTCAACATTTCTTACTCAGCTTTACACTACTCTACACTCTACTCAGCTTTACACAAACTCTACTCTACTCAGCTTTACACTATTTTCCGTTACACTTTTCCCCTCTACTCAGCTTTACACTACTCTACTCTACTCAGCTTTACACTACTCGACACTGTACTCTACTCAGCTTTACACTACCCCCTTACTCTACTCAGCTTTACACTACTCTACACTGTACTCTACTCAGCTTTACACTACTCGACACTCTACTCTACTCAGCTTTACACTACTCTACACTGTACTCTACTCAGCTTTACACTACTCGACACTCTACTCTACTCAGCTTTACACTACTCTACACTCTACTCAGCTTTACCCTACTCAACACTGTACTCTACTCAGCTTTACACTACTCTACACTCTACTCAGCTTTACACTACTCTACTCTACTCAGCTTTACACTACTTTACTCAGCTTTACCTTTTCCCCTCAAGCTTCCCTCTACTCTACTCAGCTTTACACTACTCGACACTTTTTACTCAGCTTTACACTACTCTACTCTACTCAGCTTTACACTACTCTACACTGTACTCTACTCAGCTTTACACTACTCGACACTCTACTCTACTCAGCGTTACACTACTCGACACTCTACTCAGCTTTACACTACTCTACAATGTACTCTACTCAGCTTTACACTACTCGACACTGTACTCTACTCAGCTTTACACTACTCTACACTGTACTCTACTCAGCTTTACACTACTCTACACTCTACTCTACTCAGCTTTACACTACTCGACACTCTACTCAGCTTTACACTACTCGACACTGTACTCTACTCAGCTTTACACTACTCTACACTCTACTCTACTCAGCTTTACACTACTCTACTCTACTCAGCTTTACACTACTCGACACTGTACTCTACTCAGCTTTACACTACTCTACACTCTACTCTACTCAGCTTTACACTACTCGACACTGTACTCTACTCAGCTTTACACTACTCAACACTGTACTCTACTCAGCTTTACACTACTCGACACTGTACTCTACTCAGCTTTACACTACTCTACTCTACTCAGCTTTACACTACTCGACACTCTACTCTACTCAGCTTTACACTACTCCACTCAGCTTTACAATACTATACTTTACTCTACACTATATTCTACACTACTCTACTCAGATTTACACTACTCCACTCAGCTTTGCACTACTCTACCCTATTTTACACTATTCTACTCTATTTTACACTACTCTACTTTACACTACTCTACTTTGCACTACTCTACACTACTCCACAATACTCTACTCAACACACCTTTACAATATTCTACTTTACACTACTCTACTCTACACTATACTCAGCTTTACTGAACCCTACACTATATTCAGCTTTACACTACTCTACACTATATTCAGCTTTACACTACTCTACACTATATTCAGCTTTACACTACTCTACACTATACTCAGCTTTACACTACTTTACTCTACTCTATATTCAGCTTTACACTACTCTACACTATATTCAGCTTTACACTACTCTACACTATATTCAGCTTTACACTACTCTACACTATACTCAGCTTTACACTACTTTACTCTACTCTATATTCAGCTTTACACTACTCTACTCTACACCATACTCTACTCTACACTATATTCAGCTTTACACTACTCTACATTATACTCAGCTTACACTACTCTACTTTACAGTACTCTACTATGATAAATATATACAATGATATATCTATACTAATCTAATCTAACTAGTTTAATTCATATGAACAAACTCCAATCCTTCTCTGCTGCAGAAAGTGAAAGCACATCTGACCTACATCTAAAAAAGACAGCAGTAAACCATGAGGTCTACTTACTTATCGTGACGATTCTCTGATGATTCATTGTGAAGACATCCAGCATTTCATTACTTGGAAAGCAAATCTAATCTCGTCATCTTTTTAGCTTGATGTTGTGTGTTTGTCAGGAGCGTTAGACTGTGGCATGATTTGTCACCGTCGTCACTTAGTCATTGTTTTGCTTAAACAACCACCAACCATCTGATCTACAAACACCTGGGCATACACTAATGTAGCCCCACACACACACACACACACACACACACACACACACACATGCATGCATGTGCACACACACATCTGCTGTAAAAAGAACCTGGGCATTCAGTCATGTACCACAGACACACACACACACACACATTTTATATATAAATACACACACACACTCACACCACACCACACATGCATACACACATATCTGCTCTAAAAAAACCTGGGCATTTAGTCATGTACCACAGACACACACACACACACACACACACACACACACACACACAAAACACAAACACAGAGACATACACACACATGCGCACACACACACCACACACACTCATATCTGCTCTAAAAAAAAAAACCCTGGGCATTCAGTCATGTACCACAGACACACATACATACACGTGTGCACACACACCACACATGCGTACACACACACATACACAGATGCTCACACACATATCTGCACTAAAAAACCCTGGGAATTCAGTCATGTACACAATGACACACACACACAATCAAATGTATACACACACACACACACACACACACAAACACAAACACACACATCTGCTCCAAACAAAAAAAAAAACAAACCTGGGCAAACACAGTACTGTAGCACACACACACACACACACACACACACACACACACACACACACACACACACAGATGAGCCGTCTCCTACAGTGAGGAATCCTATAGTGAGGAATCTGAGGCACATTCAGCTGATCCGAGCGTGATGAGTTGCTGTCTGCTCACAAGATGTTGATTCATTTTCTTAAGAAAACACTTATTTCCTTTTCATTAATCTGATTGTAAAAGTTTTTAGATTGAGTAGAACCGCCCCTTCATCATGTGTGTGTGTGTGTGTGTCACTCTGCTCGTCTGTCTTCCTCGTGCAAAATTCCAAATCTAGCACCAGATACTGAAACTCTTACTATAGCTCGATTCCCATTCCCGTTATTTGAAAGTTTTTGCGCGCTGCATTCGTCCAATCATGTGTGTTCTTTCCACAGATATGCAAATCAGAAGGGATTAGATATATGAATATTAGAGAGATTAATTATTAATCCCACGTAAAGTCAGTCTAAGGGCAGTGTGAAACCTCGTACAGCATAACCCATGATTGTGTTAATCCGGGGTTTACTAGGACCCAGGGGAGAAGATATCAAGCGGAACACTCCATGTAAATATTCTGCACTGAAAAGTAATTCAAAACGCACTGAAAGACTTTGCTCTTCAGCTCAATATTTTTCCCACATATCAGCTCAGCACGCTGAGAGGAAGTGCGTGACGTGCGTCTTGGTGACGTGCGCGGCAACCCGCCAAAAATTAGCGGAATCTTAGCAGAAACTACCGCAACATACACATGTGACATATCAAAATGCTCAGCACGATGAGAGGAAGTGCGTGACGTGTTTCCTGATGATGTCACGTGACGTCACGTGCACGGCAACCCCCTAAAATAAGCGGAATCTAAGTGGAAACAACCGCAACATAC
>JAUCMX010000014.1:3943018-3978018 GCA_033459395.1 Hemibagrus guttatus | reverse complement strand
CACTCTAACAGACACACACGCATACACACAGCTCATCCTGTTACAGACAATCTAAGCAGTTAACTGTCCTGCCATCATTTCCGTTTACAAACTGACACTGGAGACTCCTTCCAAAAATAATAAACAAACTCCACAAAGCGAACTTCACCATAACGAGGTGTGTTTATTTATGTACCGCGTCTGACGGCGGCTTTAAGGCCTCGTCTTTGCCTGGGGCTCGCTTGTTTTTGTGTCGATCTCGGCGTGAATGTGTGAGGATACGAGGCTGTGTAAAAACCACGGACAAGAGAAAGAACATGGGAGGAGACAAAGGCGGGAGAAGTCACACGGTCGTGTGTGCTGATATTCTGTCAGCGTAATTTCAGAATAAAAACAAGATCTTGGACATGCTTTATCTCTTCCTCTTTCTCCCTCACACACATACACACACACACACCCCTCTATAACATAAACCGGAGAGAGATCGCATGATGCATTGTCCAGATGTGGACTCCAGATGTCTTTTTGTGATAAAATAAAAGTCTGTTCATGACTTCAGCTGAGATGAGAACATAAAGACGGACAAGAACGATCTTAACTTCCAGGCAAAAAAAAAAAAAAAGTGCAATGTTTGAAAAAAAAAACAAAAAAAACTACACACCGAGTCCTGGAGGCATCAACATGAAGGACACGTTCTTTTAGAAGGAAGCAGCTCGATGCTTTATCTTGAACTTTTCACATTATCGGTAAAAAAAAATATTGTTCTTGCATTAATGTCATGTTTTAAACGTGATTCGGAGTTACCCATATTATGAAAACCTTTCGCCTCTATGAAATATCAGAAATAAGCTACAAGTCTGTTAACAACCCAGATTTCTTGACGATCACGAGAAGAAAATTGTCCTCATGTCATTGGAATGCATGTTAGATAAGCAACTTAAGGCGAAACATTTCAACTCCTTTAAGCAGAAAATCCGTCCTGTTGACTGCGAAAGAACAGCAACAGGATTTAACATCATCTTTGATACGATTGTTAAAGGTAAAAAAGGCGAACAGCGCCAGCGACGTGATCTGCTGCAGCAGAGGAAACGCACATCAGCTCATTCGCCTCGTCTCTCTCCTAGCTCCTGTCGCGCAGATAAACCACAGCTAGGTGACGAGCGTGGGCGTCTCTATAATTAGGACACGATTCTCCTAACGGCAGCTCCTTTGACTCAGCTGGGCGTGTCCTCGAAGAGGTTTTTCAGAGCAGACAATGTGGAGAGAAATATGCTGTGGAGCACCTACGAGCGCTCCGGCCTAATAAACTCGCCTGGAGACGTAGTGTGAGATATAAAACAGGAAACCCGACAGGATGAGAGGACAGATGGGATGAGAGCAGAGTTAAACTCATCGCTCGGCTCGTCAATAGGCTTTGGTTCAGTCTAATCAATTAACCAGCTGCTAGGTAATGACGCAGCTCTAACCAAATTATTACAGACACCAGTGCTGGGGTCAAAGGTCACCAGGGTGTGTTCGGTGATGCCGTGTGCTGGATGTATTACCGGAGGTCATGGCGTCTGGCAGACGCTCTTATCCGGAGCGACTTACGTTTTTATCTCATATTTTATGCAACTGAGCAATTGAGTGTTAAGGGCCTTGCTCAGGGGCCCAGCAGTGGCAGCTTGGTGGACCTGGAATTTGAACTCACAACCATTGGAGCAGTAGTCTACCACATCCTCACATTTTCACCAGCTGACATTTCTTCTTGCACTAGCGCAGGAGATCAGCAATAAAATCAAATGCATTTCTCCATCCCTTTACCTCGGCTAGTTCCTTCACAATGAATCTGAGAAGACCAACGCAAAGAAAATCGCAGCACGATGCTAGCTAGTGGGCGTTTTCCGTTTCCTACCCGTCACCACGGCTGCATTAGCTAGCTGCTACATACGCAAAGCGGCAGCTGTTTGGAGACAGATCACACGCCTTCCTCCTAAAAATAAACATTCCAGACAGCACTGTTTGTGTATAAAACGCATCACTGACTACTAGTAACACGCTGAGGCTAAAACAACGTTTTGCGCTTTACGATTTCCCAAGATGCTTTGATGTACGGAAATAGAACTGCGCAAACATCATGTTTTGGATGAATCAAACCTTTGATGCCGGTGACCGCACGGTGTGGGTCACTGCCTAAACAAATACGTGGAACTAGAGAAAATGGATAATGTTTTATAGTGAGGGGAAAATTTTTGTTCTTGTTTGCATCTCATTTGCATGTTCTCGTTGCCCCGCCCACTTCACGTCACTACCAGCTGTGAGACTACCCAGTTTTCATGAACGACTTCTGACCTTCTAGAGTGGACATAGCGTGAAGTAATAATATTACAGCTACCTGTATCCCTTATAGGTAACTACTTTATTGTTAGATGACATGACATATGAAATGGGACCCATTTATTTCATCAAACATCCAAAAGAAATACAGAAACAAAGAAGTGCATAATAATAATGCTGCAATGGAGGGATGAAAATTATTCTAATACTAATTTATTCAGTGCCCACTGCTTACATAAAAATATAATATACCTAAAGCAGTGATTGACGGGGCCAAGCACCAACCGTGCAGCAACATCTCTGTCCTGAGCCAGCACTGGCATGTCGACGTCTTTACACTACATTACTGACCTATGTACCATGGAGTTATGCCACACTTCCAATTTGTGTTGCATTCCATGTTAAATCATCACCTCGCCATGGCAACACCTTTAAAAGATCCTTTACAATTTGGTATTGCGTGGATCTGGTGTTCAAGATTGAATTTGGTTAGAATCTGATGTCTTGGGTAGAAAATTTGACACCTGGAAAAAATGCATTTAAAATGGTTGACTTCCTGTAGAGTAGAGTTGACATGTGAAGGTGGAGTTTGAATATGTGAAAGGAAAGTTTGAAGATGTGAATGTGAAATTTGAAGATGTGAAGGTGAAGTTTGAAGATGTGAAGGTGAAGATTGAAGATGTGAAGGTGAAGTTTGAAGATGTGAAGGTGAAGTTTGAAGATGTGAAGGTGAAGTTTGAAGATGTGAAGGTGAAATTTGAAGATGTGAAGGTGAAGATTGAAGATGTGAAGGTGAAATTTGAAGATGTGAAGGTGAAGTTTGAAGATGTGAAGGTGAAGTTTGAAGATGTGAAGGTGAAGATTGAAGATGTGAAGGTGAAATTTGAAGATGTGAAGGTGAAGATTGAAGATGTGAAGGTGAAATTTGAAGATGTGAAGGTGAAGTTTGAAGATGTGAAAGGAAAGTTTGAAGATGTGAATGTGAAATTTGAAGATGTGAAGGTGAAGTTTGAAGATGTGAAGGTGAAGTTTGAAGATGTGAAGGTGAAGTTTGAAGATGTGAAGGTGAAATTTGAAGATGTGAAGGTGAAGTTTGAAGATGTGAAGGTGAAATTTGAAGATGTGAAGGTGAAGTTTGAACATGTGAATGTGAAATTTGAAGATGTGAAGGTGAAGTTTGAAGATGTGAAGGTGAAGTTTGAAGATGTGAATGTGAAATTTGAAGATGTGAAGGTGAATTTTGAAGATGTGAAGGTGAAGTTTGAAGATGTGAAGGTGAAATTTGAAGATGTGAAGGTGAAGTTTGAAGATGTGAATGTGAAATTTGAAGATGTGAAGGTGAAGTTTGAAGATGTGAAGGTGAAGTTTGAAGATGTGAATGTGAAATTTGAAGATGTGAAGGTGAATTTTGAAGATGTGAAGGTGAAGTTTGAAGATGTGAATGTGAAATTTGAAGATGTGAAGGTGAATTTTGAAGATGTGAAGGTGAAGTTTGAAGATGTGAAGGTGAAATTTGAAGATGTCAAGGTGAAATTTAAAGATGTGAAGGTGAAATCTGCTTGTCTATACAATTTGGTGCATGTAGGTGAACCTGGACACTTATATTAGAGTCACTTATGTCACCGGCTGTGCTGTTAAACTCCAGGCCACGCCCAGATCCAAAATCCCCACTGGTTAACTTGTTAATGATATAACTACCTGTTGGGTGGAGTTAATGGAGGTGATTGTGAAAGACCTATGTGAATACCCAATTTGGTGCATGTGGGTAAACCCGGATGCTTGAAAAACGACAGAGGTTGTCAAAAGCAGATCTGAGCTTTAGCCAGAACCTGATGCCAATTTATGAAATTTTGTGAGTGCTGAGCTTTTAGTAATGTTGAACAATAATAAACAAGGCAAAAGCAAGAACCATCGTATGCGCCCTTAATGCTTGGGCCCTAATCACTGAACCAAAGCATATGTGTAATCTCTGCAGGAAAACAAGGAAAGTCCCTGTTTTTTGTCAGAGACTGTACATAGTTTAGGACTTTATGTCTGATCGCTTGCTCTCTGATGAACGATTAAGCCACACCTCGATTCAGATTCATTTGTGATGTAATCTCTGATGCTAACTGTCTCATAATTACTGTTATTAACATCATTTTCTCCAGACACCAAGGCGTCTCTGAGTGATCAAAGACCCAATACTCACAACAGACAAAATCTGCAGTAAGTCTGATCTAATTCCTGACTAACCTACCACAAGAACATTCTAGAATTGCTCCAGAAGTACAGGGAGACACTTCAGACGGAGAGCGTACGCAGAGAAAGAGGCTCGTTCAGTAAAATGTCAGAAGAACACAGTACGTTTCAGTGCCGCAAATAAACCCTGAGGGTCACGCCAGGCCACAGACTCCACAAGCGCTACAGCTCTGAGCTCTGAGAGTCTCGCCATGATGCGACAGGACACAAAGCTTCCTTTCTCCAACCGCTCACACGATGAGCGCTCTCGGAATCAGGCTGCGCTCCGAGTGCTCTTGAAACGCGCAGCACGGGGAATGTTGCAGAGGGTAAATTTGACTTGCATTAGTCACAGACTGCTTTCTCTGCCAAGTCACATCCTGAGAGCTTTCCTGCTATGTTCACAGGCCTTGTACTGTAGTTAGGGAAGATTTACCTCACATCTCAGCATAAAGGGTCCAGCTTTGAGCTTCTGAATATCTTCACTAACAGTTTAACATACACATGTGGCAGATCTAGTCATTACATCAAAGTTACACCGACTAAACAGGAAGTGGTTCAACTCTCAGCCTGTTAAAGCTAGTTAGTGATTTAGACGCGCGTTTGTGTGTGTGTGTATGTATGTTGTGAAGCGTTAGCTAATGGTATCCCCCCATCTTCACTGCTCTCTTCCCCCTGGGTCTAATGGGCCGCTCCATCAGCTCATTACCCTGCCTGATAAAAGGCTTTATTTGTGGAGCCTGGGCACGTAAAGACACAACCAGAGCCTGCTGTGTCCCGAGGGCCTCGTAGCCATGCTGCACAGCCAAAGTCGACCCACAGCTTGAGCCCACATGCTGATCCTGGAGCCAGACACCATCTTAAAGCTTTCATTTGAAAAGGCACCTGAGTCTTGAACTGGGAACGAACGCCACAAGGCTACAAGAAGAAAGTGAAGTTCTGGTAAGATGTGGAGATGGAGATGGAGATTTACCTGATGCCTTTGATCTGAGCGATGCTGTGGTGAGAGATCCTGGACAGCGCAGAGATCACCTGGGAAAAAAACAAGACGTTTGGGTTAGCAATGATGTGAGACACAAGTCAGGGATAAAACACATCACAACCGCTGTGAGAGGAAAATAAACAGACACAGAGGTGTGGCGTGATGCGGCCTGACAGGAAGAGAGGAGCTTTAAACCTATTACATCGCAGCAATGTCTCAATATTGACCAACATGTTGGCAATATTATTTAGATTTATTAAAGCCACGCAAAGACATCAGGAAACTTTCCAGCTTTACTGTTGCAAAGCACCGACTGACACCGGACACTCCTTCCAGGAAGACATGCAAATAAACCTAAGGAAAAGTTTTTATTTATTACGTAAAACAAAATACAGTGATCTAAACCTGTGACTTGCTCAATCAGAAGCAAATATTCGGCAGCTCTGTGATGGAATGAATCGTAGTAAAGCTTGGCAGATGTAATATGAAGAAAGCATATAGGTCTCCTCATGTTTCACAGGGATTTGCAGCGTCTTATGTTTTTTCTCTCCGAGCCTCCATCCTGTGCATTAGTAGCAGCTAACAGGGTTAAATGCACAGAGCACTCAAACCCAGTTAATGCCAGGCATGAGTCACATGCGAGTGGGCTCATCGGTGGAGACACTACGGGCCTCCAGATGGTGTGATCATGAGCTCTGGGAGTGTTTTGTAGATCCACACACACACACACACACACACACGCACGCACGCAATTATAAACATGTAACGTTGGCTTTTGTCTTGCCTCATTACATGTTTATAGGAGTGTTAAACCCGTTGCCATTCATATATATATGTGTGTGTGTGTGTGTGTGTGCTGCTCTCTAAGCAGGTGTGCACCCTCTCTACTTGGCTATACACACTGAATCAGTGCTCCTGCTGCCATGAAGGTGACTCCATAAATGAGAATGAGCTCTAATAAGAGCCATCACATCTCAAAGCGTCTCTGTGAGAACACGTCTTCATTTCACACACCGTTTACACTCGGTCATATCGCTTCTTCAAAACTTTCATATAGTCAAAGAGACCTGGAGTTTTAATGCAGGCGAGGCAATATGGAAGAAAAAGTACATCATGCACAGTATGTACAAATGGATCACAATCAACAAGCTTCCAAGTCCGTCAGATGGGCACTCAATCTGTCATCTAGTCATCTACTTATTCAGTCAATCGTTCAGTCATCCAGTTATTCAGTCATACAGTAATTCATCCATCTAGTCAGTATGGCATCCAGTCATCAAGTCAGTCAGTCTGTCATCTAGTCATCCAGTTAGTCATCCAATCAGTTATTCAGTCATCCAGTCATTCAGTCAGTCAATCATCCAGTCAGTATGTCATCCAGTCATTCAGTCATCCAGTCAGTCTGTCATCTAGACATTCAGTCATCCAGACATTGTCATCCAGACATTCAGTCATCTAGACATCCAGTCATCCAGACATTCAGTCATCCAGTCAGTCATCCAGTCATCCAGACAGTCAGTCTGTCATCCAGTCATTTAGTCATCTAGTCAGTCATTCAGTGATCCAGTCATTCACTCATCCAGTTGTTCAGTCATCCAATCATTCAGTCATCCAGTCAGTCTGTCATCCAGTTGTTCAGTCATCGAGTCAGTCAGTCTGTCTGTCATTCAGTTATCCATTCAGTCAGTCATTCAGTCATTCAGTTTGTCATCCAGTCATCCCGTCAGTCATTCAGTCATCCCGTCATTCATTTAGTCATCCAGTCAGTCAGTCTGTCATCTAGTAATTCAGTCATCTAGTCATCCAGTCAGTCAGTCTGTCATCCAGTCAGTCAGTCTGTCATCCCATCAGTCAGTCTGTCATTCATCAACCAGTCAGTCATCCGGTCATTCAGTCTGTCATCTAGTCATTCAGTCATCCCGTCAGTCATTCAGTCATCCAGTCATTTAGTCATCCAGTCAGTCAGTCTGTCATCTAGTCATTCAGGCTGTCATTTGTCATCCAGTCAGTCAACCAGTCATTCAGTCTGTCATCTAGTCATTCAGTCAGTAAGTCATTTAACCAAAATGCTTGTCACAATAAATGCCACAACAGTCAGTTAACAAAAGTTAATAAAGAACCAAAGAAAAAAATGATCTGCAATACAAGTTCATCTAAGTAACAATGGAGTTGGTTGATGCTGTAGAAACACTCATGGTACTCTCACAAAACCATACAGTAGCAGTTTTTCCAAAACTGTCCAATACTGACACCAGAGTCGCTTAATGCCCTTTTCTTCCAGAAAGCAATACAAATAAATCTTCACTTTGTATCTTATTCACACCTGCTCCTCCTGAACCCTTCCTCTTTCTCTCTCTCTCTCTCTCTCTCTCTCTCTCTTTCTCTCAGCCTGTAGATTTCCTCATGCAGCCCAGCTGAGGATGAATGAAGCCTTTAGGATCAATAGCGCTGCGTTACTCTGAATGCTTGCATTTGTCAGCCTTCTGTCTCGCCCCTTCATGCACCACCAGCTAATGGGTATAAATATTAATGGAGCCTCAGTGTGGAGACACCAGCGCTGCCCGGCTGACTTATAGACCACCGATGCAGCTTTTCATCACTCACTCTCTCACTCTCTCTCTCTCTCTCTCTCTCTCTCTCTCTCTGTGCAATGAATCTCGGCTCACTTCTCCCGCTATGTGGCTCTCATCCCTCAGTTTGTTCCTCTTTTTTCCTCATTCAACTGTCATCGCTCAGGTCAGGTCGGAACCTCTTTCTGTTTCGTTATTATTGATTTTCTTTCGTCTCAGTGGCGCTCTCTGAGGAGCGGCCAGGCGCAGTCGGAAGGAAATGCATGGCCTCCATCACCTCTCACACACAAAGCAGATCAAACACAATAACAGATTTAGAGGAAAGGAGGAGAAAATATTACACTCCACGGGGACACAGGTGATCACCTGCATCAGACAACAGCAGGAGATGGAGGGCCTGAGGAGCAGAAACAAGGAACCAGTGTGTGTGTGTGTGTGTGTGTGTGTGTGTGACAGACAGATAGACAGAGAGGAAGACAGGATGAAATTAACAATGTGACACAAGCCCACTCTCAGAGCTTCATACTCCAGTGACAAAGACATCTACAAATGACCCCGAATCCCGACCTCGGACCCGCGGTTGAGCCGAGATGTGTACGAGCAGCGAGACTTCCCCGAGCGCTGAGTGAGTAAATGAGACGGAGCCCGGGTTCAGTTAATGAGAGGATTCGGTGCTGGGAGACGTGAGAAAAACGTGAGAACAGATGGTTGTGTGAAGAGTCACACAGTCCCCAACTTCATTAATAATCCACCTGATGAGATGCCACGAGCTCTAACCAGCACAGAGTCTGCGATCTGCCTTTAACTAATCACACACACAAAAATAATGACCTTGACTTGGATGAAGTAGTACTCCCAGAACTCCCAGCACTCGTTCGTCAAGTGTGCGCTCTCTGCCAGCAGGGTTCCTCTGTGATCAGTAGAGGAACAGCACCAGGGAAGCAGCGGATTTTGCTCAATGAGATGCAGAGGCATGTGAAGGGTCAGCAAAGGGTCAGTAATGGTTCAGCAGTGGTTCATCGGAGGGTCAGTGACGCTAAACGATTTTAGATCAAGTAGAGAAGAGCAGGAGGTGGTGCTGCCCAGAGAGACCGGATAGCGTAGTGAGATGAATCTCTACATATACACAACCTGTTCATCTCTACACAAAAACCAAAGAAACCTTTACAAACAAACAAAAGTTGACCTTGAGTTCAGCATGGATATCTGAACGTCACCTTGATTGATCATACTAACATCCAAATATTTAAGATAGGTGTAAAAACAGGTGCATCATCGGTACAGAGTCTGCGGCATTGATGATAGCGTCGCTATGAGCTCAGCATTAAAGGTAACTGTTGTCACCATTTAGAAAGGGAACGGCTTTACTTCTGACTGCTACAAAGCCCTGACACTGGAGACCCCTTCCAAAATCAAGCTATGCATGAAACCATCACACCAGCCATGTTGAGCTTTTGTCTTAAAATTCCACTAAACATAAATGGCCACCTGCCAAAAAATAAATCCATAAAAATGTCTCCTCAGCCCCTTTATGATGCAGGGTTATGTGTCGTGTCTCTGAGCGATTGCTCGTGCGGAAGTAACACGATTTCGTGTTGCCATTTTCTGAGTGGAGAAAAGGCATTAAAAATGGAAGTGCACCCTCAACACTTATCCCCTGTCCTTCTACAGCCCTGCGGGTCAAACAAAGATGGAAGTGAGTGGATGGATTCCTTTTAAGAAAGAGCCCCCTCGCTTTCCGTCTGCGTCCGTGTGGTTACTCTAAACGACCCTGATCTGTGAAAGTATTAGAGTCGGTTATGTGATACAGAATGTGTAGCTGTTTCCTGAGTCGAGCTGAAATGAGTAAATCCGAGCACACAGAGTTCTCCTTTCGACCCATAGTGTACGATTGTCTCATCAATAGCCAAAGAAAACTGAGAAGCCATAAATACAGGAAGTAGATATTAAAAACTGTCATAGATAATAATAATGCATTAGTACACTCTATATCACCGAACATGTATATCGCTAAACACCTGACCGTCACACCCATACCCGGTTCCTCCCCGTGAAATGTCTATACTCAGTTGTATAGAAGGTCTTTTCCCTGTTCCAGCACTACAAGGCTTAGCCCTGTGCACAAAGCGAGCTTCGTGAAGACGAAGGGAGAAGGTTGTATCACTCGAGTGTCCTGCACAGAGCCCTGACTCTGACTCATCCCCTCTGAACACCTTTGGGATGAACTGGAACACTGACTTCACCTTAGTCGTGCTCACTTTTATAAGATCAGTGTCTGATTTCACTAATGCTAATGGATGGATGATCACTGACCCCAATAGTTAGGCTAGTGGAAAGCCTTCAGCGAAGAGTGGAGCTTATTATGAGCAGGTGTCAGAGCAGGAACACATCTGGAAGGAGATGCGAGTGTGGTGGGCAGGTGTCCACAAACATTTGGCCACTTGAAGCAACAATCGATACAGTGAGAAGTTGAGGACTATGCAGATAAGGAAAAGGCATCATTGTAAGTATGGAAGATGCTCTAAAAAAGCTATAAGCTATAAAAAAAAATAATAAGTGTCATAATTCCTCTGCATTTTATAAGCAGATATACTATTAATGTCACAATTATTAAGACACAATCCCTCCTTTGTGCGTTCCCAAAATCAACTCATATCTAAAAAAAAAAAACTTGTATGCTGAAGCTGAACAAACATCCTGACTGTGTGTGGCTTTTTAAAAACTCGAGCAAAAGTGCTTGCTGCAACGAGCGCAAAAACTTCCATCTGAAAGCTATTACACCTTTCATTACGCCGCGGCTCGCTCTCGCCGCTTCCCGGGTTCCCCAAACCAGCGGCGGTACTAGAGAAAGTGCATGTTCGCTGCTTCCCGATGGCATTCGCACGCTGTCACCTTCCCGAACCGGTTCAAAAGAAACGCAGCAATGCTGACTCAGATGTTTGTGCCACCCTTAAAGCTGCCGTATTGTGCAATGAAACGTTTAACACACCTATTACCGGCTCGGCCTATAAATGTGTTTCGAGGGGGAAAAAAAGCACTCATAATACGTGACATCGACTTGAGTTATTTTGGCGACATATAATATAATTCGAGCAACAGGAGGTGGCTTTCATGCAACTGCCAATACAAACAGATTGTGGTCAGAGAAGTGGAAAGAGCCCGTGGAGTTTATAGGAATATGTACGCAGAGATGGATGGCGTCTGCCTTTAAGCAGCTCTAATCATTATAGGAGCATGCTGATATGTTTCTGGAGGCTTAATACAGTAAGATATAAGAAAGTAGAAGTCTCCGGTTTGGAATTAATAAAGACGGCCATTTTGCTGACTGGTGCGCCGTCAGATCAACCACCTAATTATTCATCTTTGACCGTTTGTTTTATGGTTTAGATCTCATAATGCGATATATGAAATATTCAATTATCCCACCCTGCTTTTGATTAACGTTATTTCCCAAACGCTCGGTCGTTATCTTGTCTTTTATGGTGCCCGGAGTTTCGAACCGGTCCCGTACAGTGATCTGGGTTACTTGCATAAATCGCAGTCGATCTTATTAACTCGTAAATTATTATTTCTTTTCGAGCCATAAAAATCAGTACTGACCGAACAAACGGTGCGTTCTGCCAAACATTCCCATTACTCCAGCTAAGTGCTTGTTGATGTTAATTTGCCGCGGCAGGCTTTCTGAAACGGATGCGTTAAGAGACGAGAACAGACCTCGGCTGAGGGTTCGGCGCTGGTTGTACTGCATTAGGAGATCAGCAAGGAACGGCTTTTATTTTTTGATTAGAATCGCGGGGTCAACTGGGATGCTTGGACGTTTCACTCGATCAAATTAAGTCCTGAATAATCGTTTATTTTCAAGCCGTAAAGGATGATAACGGAGCTAACGACGACGCCCGAGCAACCCCGACACTGCTGTGAGAAGCAGATGCTGATGTTTCAGACCGTGTCTGTTGTTGCTAATTTGTTGCAGCAGGTTATGTAAATTGGATCTGCTGAATAAAGAGACACCCGACATGACGAGCAAAACAGTTGCTGTCATGAAGAGATGCTCTGACAGGATTATCCTGCGTGGTGTAGAGGTCTGCTAAACAGAAAAACTACACACACACACAGAGAAAAAGGCTGAGCTTATGCAAGCAAACGACGTAACATGAACATAATGTGTGTGTGTGTGTGTGAGTGTGTATGTTTGTATAAAAGATGATTCTGCTTTTGGCAGCCAGTGGAATGGTGAGCAGATCCAGTGGGAGGATGTGCTGGCTGCGTTTGCAGAAATATAAAAACTTGCCTGGATTGTATGCCGATGATACAGTCAAGCTGTTTCTTTACTTTTATACGTCTCTGTGGGACGAGTAAATGGAAGGAAGGAAGGCTGCTATTAACAAGCGGCATGTTGACTGACCTGCAGCTGTTAGACCCAGGTGAAAAGATTCTCCTGATCTCTGAGTCATATTCCTCTGCTGTGGCTCTTATCGAACCAGACCATGTGAGGCTGACCAAAAAGACTACATATGGGATTAGAGGGATAATCCAGGAAAGCAACCGAGGTCTGCGTCTCTCTGCTGGGGAAGATAAGAGTGAAGGAGAGGACTGAATGCGGGCCTACCCTGGGACATGGGGTGTACTCAAGGCTGGATTGGCCCACTGGGGATCAACTGAGCTTCTTTCTATCTATCTCTTTCTGCTCGGATGGAGAACTTAAACATAAAATAAAATAAATCCATCTGATCAAGATCCAGCCTGTGATGCTCTCGCATTCTCTCCACACGTTCACTCTTAGCACAAAAAGATCAATTGTGGGCAAGGCCTAAAACGTGCAAGTGATAATTAACCAATTAACGATGACTAACGAGACGTGTGTGAACGAATACAAATCACGAAAACCATATTAAAGGAGATAAAAGATCCAAAACCGTCACTAAAGCGAGTTAAAACAAAGCTATGTCTAATCCCCAGCAGACTTCTCAAGTGTGAACTGTCAAGATGGGATATACTGCTTCAAAAGATCAGCAAGATAGTCAGAGCTAAAGCATTCAGAGCATTAAACAAGACATGGACCTTAACACACGACACTGGCTTGCTTATCGGTTGCTGAAAGATCAGAGGAATTGAAAGTGACGGTTAATATGCAACAATAATTCTGGTAACTAGACACAGTTTCATTAAGGCAGTGAAATTATGACTCGTTTAGAGTAGTTAATAGAAAAGATGCTTGCTGAACGTATATTCCTCAATCACACAATCAGTTTCACACAAAAAGCGAACCCCAGACCATGGATTCAGGGTGGAACAGATTTCAGTTCCCTGAACTGCACCAGAACGGATGACCTGGAGGAAATGTATCGTGACATCGGAGACACGACAGAGACAGCAACAGCCACTCTGGCCAGGCAGACGCTCTTCACTGCAAAGCATGCTGAGACTTTAGCACCATGCTAATATGGCTGTTCTTCACATATTACTGCATGCTGAGATGATTTTGTATATTACGCCCATTTTTACATCAAATCGTCATTAGAATCAATTTGTCTTCATGTGAGCAATTAATATTAATCATAAGAGTCTTTCATCTGCCAGAAAGATCACATAGTGGAATGCTCATTGGTCCCATTTAAGGGCAGTTACCGTTAATCTCCATGAAATGGAGGATATTACAAAATAATTACGTTAGCTGTGCCCGGGTTTCGCTGCACAGAGCCTGAATGGCTGAGTGTGAGGATTTACACGGCACACACAGAAGATAAAAGCCATAAATTCTGTCACTCTATTTGATTTTCTCATGCCTTTTTTCAGTATGTTATATACTCTGTGTGTGTGTGTGTGTGTGTGTGTGTGTGTCTGAAGAGTAGTCCAGATGATACCCTGTAGGAGGCCTCGGTGGCGACCATTAAAGTGACAACAGGACAAAGGGCCTCCATTAAGAGCGCTTGCCCCGCCCTGTCACTGAGTCACCATGACAACCAACCAGCTGATCGACAAGCTTGGGGTCACATGACACAATCAATCAATGGAACAAAAATAGAGAGAAATTATATAGGAAGAGGCACATATATGATAGTGATATTTGAATGTCTGATATGTTTCAGCTGTTAAAATCTCTACATAATTGCTCTGTGTTGCTCACGTGAAAAGAATCTCGTGACATGCTAATCGTCCCATGTGCCTTGAACGTGCTAATAAAAAAATTATTATAACTCGGATAACAAAAGGAAAAAGAACGTGAAAAGACAAAAAAGAAGGAGCGGCATGCAGTGTCCATCCCAGCCGTGGCAAATATGTTACCGTGGCGATGAGGAGGGCATTTAGTGGGTGTGAAATGAGGGCCGAGGGCCGGTGTGATCTTGACACAAACATCACGTTCAGGTCTATTAAACCCGTCTGTTGCTTTTTTTTCACCCGGGCCTATTTTCCTCCTCCGCAATACAGACCTAATGCTAAGCCTAATCAAAAGAGGGAGATTTTTCTCACAACCTGAGCTCAATACTGACAAGTGTGTCAGCTCATTCAGACACATCGACTTCACACGCTCTGATCGTCCAAACACAGTCGGAGGAGGGAAGGAACAATGTGTACTAACGTTGAGGAGGAGAGAAAGCGACTGTCACGTTATATTATTCTCTACCGGTTGGCGCCTTCCAAATAACAAGGTGGTGTACAGAGCAAAAATGTCATCCGGAGCGTCTAATTTGAGAAATCCCGCATTCACGACTCTCTGAAATCCGCCTTTGGGTGTAACCAGAGCGAGGGAGCGACAATATACTGGCATTGAAGGTAAAGCATCTTTAAAGAGTCAGTCAACAAACGTGCGCACACACACTGATGAATACAACCAACCATAAAACAATATGCATGAGCTGCCAGTTTCACACTGGTGCTTTACGAGTATTGATGCGTCTGGGCTGCCCAGGATGATGACTGAGGGAACAGACTGTGTGAGATGGCATTTAAGGCACTGGGCCAGAAGAATTGAGGTCAAGAGAGAGCAAGCTGTGTGTGTGAATCTGTCTGAACAGTGTGCCACCTCTCAGTAATCGTTGGCTCAGGTCTGAAATCAGACCTTCAGAGATAGTCAGAACTTATTACCTCTCCTGTTGCTCAGAACCAACAGTAGGGCCTGGAAGCCAAAAGAGGACATATAAGGACACACACACACACACACACACACACACACAGTATCCTTGTGAGGACCTTTCATATTACACTGCAACACACATCTACGGCCCTATACCTAAACGCATACACTGAGGACAGGAAGGAAATGTCTGCTTAAATAAGAATAGATGCAAAACCATGGCTTATATTCAGAACAAAATCTATCTATGAGCTCATCTCTTGGAGCTTATATTCAGAATTGTATGATCTAGATTATTGCTTTTCACTAAGGGGGGTGAAGGGGGGGTAAGTTGGCGGATGGAACTGGCTACCCAAAAACCAATTGAAAGAATGAGGAAGTGTCAATGCTTGCTGTGGGTGGCTCTGACGGTCAATACTTTTCACAAGACACGGTCACTCCAACACACAGAACAAATATTCTGCTATAACCACAAAAAAAAACTAAATCGGAAATGGCGATGGATTCCTTTCAAACACTGCTAGAGTAAGCACTACATGATTAATGCACAAGTTCCTGTAAATATACAGGAGTTAAAATAGGTGGTGGGAAAAATGTAGCTTCTACAGAACACATGTATACTGTACACAGATGTGGAGACATCCACACGAGAGTGAAGGAGTGTTCATCATAGAAGACGAGTTCTATACTCGCTCCGTCAGGGACATAAATCTCCTAAACTCATCACTCTCTAGCCTATAGCTTCTGAGACCCGTCTTATCGGCACATATCTCCTAGATCCTGCTGACTGATGAGCCCATGTCAAGCTACGTGTCGAGCCGGACCCATCCGAGGAAATCGTGCCGTGCTGTCTGGACTCTGTCCGCAATAATTCCTGATTCACTACACACAAGAATTTGTATTTACTCAGCAAGGCATGTTTTACTGCACTCTGCATATACAACTTCCTTTTTTTTTTTTTAGCTTGGTCTGACCAGCCTGGCCTGACCTGGCCTGTAATAAGCAAACGTGTTTATCTTGTGGAAATGATCAGAGGTGCTAACAAACAAATAAGTGCTGGAGTTGACAGAAGTAGTCAAGAGTATCCACATGAGTAGGTGGAAATGGTCAAATTGTTCTGCATTATCTGTCAGAGTATCTGAGGAAGCAGATGAGAGTGGTCAAGAGGTTCTGAGGGGTGAGCAGGAGTGGTCTGGATTTCAGAGAAAGCAGACAGGAGTGGGCAAGAGGCTCTGCAGAAGTGAATCTCGGTCTGTATCTGTGGGAGAGGATACTCAGTCAAAGATCTGTGGGTGAGGGTGGACAGAGCATATGCAGAAAATATTGTTCTTAGCATTTATGGGGTAGGAGTGGTCAGAGAACATGTAAATAAGGATAGAATATCTGCATAGTAACTGGAAGAAAATGAGTATGTTTAGAAAAGTTTTGAAAAGAAAAGATTGTTGCAGGTAGGTGTGGTCGATTATGTGTGGATGGGAATGGTCAGAGCATCCGAGTGCAGCAGTAGAAAGAGGACCTGTGGGCACTGTTGTTTTGTGTCTGCAGTTAGGAGTTGTCAAGAGGTTGGAATTGGTCAAAAAAAAAAAATGAGTGTGAGGTGTAAAAATATCAGTGGTCAGAAATGGTCTGAATGTGGAGATAATCTTTGTTGGCAGGAGAGATATGGGGATCTGCCAGAGGGAGTGGTCAGGGTTTATGTGGGAGAGAGTGTTCAGTGGACAAGGATAGTTTGAGTGTCTGGAGGTCGGTGGACAGGAGTGGTCAGAGTAGCTGCAAGCAGAAGTGATCAGAGGATCTGTGGGAGGGAGTGGTCAGTGTAGCTGTAGGTGGAAGTGGTCAGAGTATCAGGAAGCAGGAGTGGTCAGAATATCTGTGTTAGAGTGGTCAGAGGATCTGTAGGCAAGTGTGGTCAAGGTATCTAGAGGTGGGCAGGTCGGAGTAGTCAAAGTATCTGTGGGTGTGAGTGGTCATAGTAGCTTTTGGGCAGCAGTGGTCGGAGTATCTGTGAGAGGGAGTAGTCAGAGTATCTGTGGGTAAGTGTGAAAAAGTATCTAGAGGTGAGCATGTAGGAGTGATCAAAGTGTCTGTGGGTGGGAGTGGTCATAGTATCTTTTACGCATGAATGGTCAGTGTATCTATGTGCAGAAGGAGGCAAAGTATCTATGACCAAGTATGGGTGGCAATGGGCTGCAGGAGTGGTCAAAGTATCTAGAGGTGGGCACGTCAGAGTGGTCAAAGTATCTTTTACGCATGAATGGTCAGGGTATCTATGTGCAGAAAGAGGCAAAGCATCTGTGGCAGAGTATGGGTGGTAATGGGCTGCAGGAGTGGTCAAAGTATCTACATTTGGGGGTGGTCAAAGTACCTGAGGGTGGTAATGATTCAGGTATATAAGGAAGAGTGGTTAGATGGACAGGAGTTCTCAGAGAATGGTCTGTGGTTGAGAATCGTCAGAGAATCTGTGGGAATGGTCAGATGTGCCAACCCGACATGGGCTATGAAGAGAATTTAGAAATCTTTAATAACTGCCCCAAGCTGATATGAAAAGCTCTCGTGTCTTTAAAATAAAAATCGCACTGTAATTTTAACACGTGAGAGGCATCTTTCTTATTTCAACGTCCCATGTAATAACACAAGTTTGTAGAATAATGAGATGAAAATTTAAAGAAAAACAACCAGTATTTTGCCTGAGGATGTTAATGCATATGACACGGTAAGATAAAAGGAGAGAGAGAATAAAAATTAAACAATTGCATCAAGAGAAGCCGCCTTGCTCATATTACTGGTCATGCCCTGATTTGAACAATCTTAGAGCTTTAATATACGTACAAAAGGCAAGTAAGTGCTTGGTTTCCTCTCTCACTCATACATCACGTTAACAACCAGCGCCTGAATAAATTCATCATTAATCACAATTACATGTATGCCAATTAGACGTCAGCCCAGATCGTGACCAGCGTACTCCTGATATCTCATTCCCCCACTCCTCTATCCCTCCTCCTAAGTGTCCTACCTTGTCCTTGAGGTGATTATGAAGTGATAGTGGTCTGAATAAAGCGTTTCGAAGCATCTTGAAGCGCTAAATATAATCCCCGAAAGCTGTTGTTTATTTTTACAGAAGTTAATAAATGTTTATGTGAAACGCTTACTTTTTCAATGATTTAATGAATTCTTCAAGGTGTCTTAATTCCATTCAAAATGTTTTCTTTTAAATGAATATATCCTTTCAGGGACGAGTCTTTTTTTTCGTCAGGAGGAACACAGTTTATGGTACAAAGCCAAGGTTATAAACTGCAGCTCTTGTGGGGTGTTCCCGGTCTGCAGTGGTCAGTATCTATCAAAAGTGGTCCAAGGAAGGAACAGTGGTGTACCAGGAGACAGGGTCATGGGCGGCCATGGCTCACTGATGCACGTGGGGAGCGAAGTCTGGCCCGTGTGATCCGATCCAACAGACGAGCTACTGTTGCTCAAATTGGTGAAGAAGTTAATGCTGGTTCTGATAGAAAGGTGTCAGAATACACAGTGCAGGATGGGTCAGGGCTGTTTTGGAAGCAAAAGGCGGACCAACACGATATTAGGCAGGTGGTCATAATGTTATGCCTGATCGGTGTACTTTCTGATGCGGTTGTGGTTTGGAATGTAGCCAAACTAGCTCAAGTACTCTGGTGAGCAAAAATTAAGTGAGTGGAGAGTAAGCAAAAGTTGAAAAAGCATGTTAAGAGAGGAGTGCTTTGGACACACACACACACACACACACACACACACACATCGGTTTCCTCCCTTCTTCTGCACTTATTCATTTACTAAACAATGCTTCAAAGGATTCACTCTGCTACTGGGTGCAGATGCAAATTCCAGCTGCTTAACTGGCACTGATGGGCTGTGTGAAGGACTGACAAGTGACTCTGCCAGACTATGGGAAACTGTTTGCTCGGTTTGTCGTTAAGAGGCCAATAGTGGTTGTTGGCATGGTCTACTGCGATTTTTAGCACAAGATGGTCAATTAGTCATTCCTTGCCCAAAGCTTAAAATATTAACATGCTAATTTTGCTGCAGTCCATTTTGAGCAATGAACAACATCAATTTTACCAAGACTATCATTAAATCCTGTGCACGTACGGTCAGGTTCTCTGATATACCTGTATCACCATCCTGACAGTGTGGGAGCCTCAAAAAACTGCAGAATCCCTATTAATCTACTCTTCTGCACGGTTTAGTCAAGGTCGACATGTAGAGACGTGTCAAAAGGCTGACTTAATTCCTACTCAAACACCCACACTATCCTGTCTGCTGGACTTGAACTCTGTAGTCATGTTAGGGACACTGGCCTTTGCCATTTTATTGGGCTAATCTCTAACATGATGATGCATTTTAAATCAATGTGATGGCTTCTTCAGTCCAAAGGAAATACATACTACACACACACACATTTAAGATTAATATTTTGCATGTCCGTTGTTTTAAGATTATAAACTTATGGCATATTCACAACGTCAAGGCGATTGTATCCTGAGGTTGTGACCATGGCTGCTAGTGTTGTTAGTGGGTTACGATGACCTCTGAGCTAGAGTTACGTGTTTGCTGTCAGTATATGTTAACAGTGTTTCTGAGATTTTTTTGACATGCATGCGTAGTTTTTACTTGCCAAGGCATTTTTGCTCGTCAGTCAAAGGAGTTCCAAAATGAGCGAGGTGAGTGATGTCATTAGATTTATAGGCGTTCACTTTCACAATGTACTTTTCTTCTAACAAGTTACGTGAAATGTCTTATACGTGATAGTCGTGTCCTTTAAGAAACACTGGGTTTGCGGAAACCCAAATACAGGATGGCATTACATCAATCTCTTAACAAAACAAATGAATAAAGATCTGCTCCTGTTTACTCAAAGAAAAATAATAATAATCCACCAAACTTGGCAAGACACAAGTCCCCGGGGACTCTCAAACCTCGCGACACATCATCCATCCCACAACAAAGACACCTCAGATGCCAATCGTGTGTGAGACTTGAAGTAGTGCCAAGTAAACAGACAGCTCAATGGCTGGCATTTCCAACAGAGGTCATTCAGGTTCATTATGTCAGCTGCCCATCATTACAAAGTGCCCGATTGGCTTACGAGTGCCATCCACCATCTGTGCATCTAAACCAGCTCTGGTCATAGATATCCCACTGAGAGCACGTCTAACACAGACTCAGACCGTGAGCCGCTGAGGCATGTAATACACTCTGATTCAAAAAAACAACTAGCATGCCAAAAGAGCTGGTGAGAACAGGAGAGAACATTTTAATGCCATGCCAACCCAATTTCTGGGTTTGTCGCTGGTAGCTGAGCCCATGTGTCTTGGGATTAAGATTGCTGGCTATAAAAAAAAAAAACAATCAACTTCTCTAAAGCTCTGACCTTTCTAAGCAGAGATTCTAAAAGTATTTCACATGAAGCAGGCAGACTCTAAGCCATGTTTATGATCTTTATGCTTCGAAGTCTGCCAAAGCCCTGGCCGTGACGCAGTTCCTGCTCGATCAAGCCGAGGCACACGGGGCCTGAAACAAACATGCACATGGACAGAGAGTTGAGAACTGTGCCAACCATAGCCACTAGCAGGCTGACGTAAAGCTGTCTGGGTCCAGTTTCAGCAAAGGGAGCGGACTCCAAAGCCACAAAGGCAGAATAAAATCTGGGGGTAGGTGCAAAAGGAAATAACTAGAGCAAACAAAGCCTAATCTCTTCATGGATAGTTTTGGCATCCAACATGCTGGAGGATAACTTTAGGTGTTCCCTAAAAGAATCCCTAGCTTTCTGCTCTTCATGGAGTTCATTTGCTGACTGTGACTCAAGTCTTCCCTGGCAAAGCACAAGAGGTTGGTAGCACGCTACTTAAATATATACATTAATTACTGAACCCCTGTTTGGGACTAAAAGCTGTTTCGTCATCAAAGCAGAGTGCAACATGAACATGACCCCACTGGCCAAGTTAAACATTTGATCTAAGACAGGATACAAAGAGTCCCAAAGAATGCGGCCAAAACCCTGAAGCGTCCTCTCATCTTTCCATAGCTAAGCACTTACATCAGAGTATATTATTACCTAAACATATGACTAATCATCTGTGGTATCTGGCATAGCATACTTTCTGGACAACAAGTTGCTCTGGAGTATTAAATGCACTCCACCTAAATTCTGCTTGTGTAAGAGGATTTTTGTCTAGCTCGTACTGGAATAGTTCAGTGCTCTATTGTGTTCTTCTCTTAATTCCCGATTTCAATGCATCTGTAGTCAAGCTAGCTTATAAGGGTCTTATAAGAGTGTAATATGGGTCTTATAGTCCATAAACTATGTCTGTAACCCTGCACGTACACTAGTGAGTGACAAAGTGACAGACAATCGTTCATTTTCTATGACACAGAGCTAAGATCAGCAAGTAGCAGCTTAACAAATTAGGTAAAGCAATAAAGCAGCAAATCCAAAAAATCTTGCTTGAGTGATTCCCAGAACGGATTATATTTCGCCTGCGGTAGGATCACTCACAATTTTAGTTCCTACCTGCTACCTACCTGTATCTATTTACCGCTGTCACTCACTAGTGTGGATGCAGGTAAGGTTTAAGCTCTAGATGTGTAAGTGGGTGCCTGTGTCTCCCCACCCCACCCCCACCCAACACACACACACACACACACACACACACACACACACACACACACACACACAAACACTCGGTTTAATAACTAAAAAGTGCTGTCCAAAAGAAAACGTTCGCCATCCATCAGCACCGGCCCCCGACGGGTCAGGAGCCAGCACAGGAATTGATTTGCTGTGTCTGAAATGTGCATGCTTACCTGTTGCTTGGAGACTTTGCATTAGCGGAATGGAGAAATAAGTTGTTTAATGTCAATCAGTGATGAGGAGAGAGAGAGAGAGAGAGAGAGAGAGAGAGAGAGAGAGAGAGAGAGAGAGAGAAGCCATTAAGGTAATGTGTTTCTCGCTTCTATTGTCCTTCTTTACTGCTGCATTGGGCTTGACAGCTTCAGACTTCAAACTCGCCTACAACACATCTCGCCACACTTCTTCTACTTTATCTCTCGTTCCCTCTTACTAACAAATATCCAGAGTT
This sequence comes from Hemibagrus guttatus, assembly GCA_033459395.1. Classification (NCBI taxonomy): domain Eukaryota; kingdom Metazoa; phylum Chordata; class Actinopteri; order Siluriformes; family Bagridae; genus Hemibagrus; species Hemibagrus guttatus. Next base: position 3,955,767 of record JAUCMX010000014.1, on the reverse strand, counting down.
CTGGCTTGGTCTACATGTGAGAAAAATGGCCTGTGAAACAGGTGTTGACAAATTAATTGCAATATTCTAAGATATTTCTTTCAATTTATCCAAATAAAAACAGAATGAATGAGAAATAGAATGAGAGAGAGAGAGAGAGAGAGAGAGAGAGAGAGATCAGCGCTTTGAAGGATAGCAGATGGGGCCCGAAAGTAAAAGCAATATTAGAGTTTCCAGATCACTGACCTACATGCTGCTTAAATTACATTTTTCCTTTCTCTCTCATGTTGTTTTTTTTAAAGAATATAGATACAAGTCTGCTTGTTTTTCATACATCTGTGGAAACTGAACCCCAGATCAGACAAAGGATGCTCAAAGAAATGGGATTTTTTTTTTGTACCAAAGGACAAGAGACTTCTGCACGTCTGACTTATTTAAGCACGTGGCTGTGCATTCAACAAGCTGATCGAACAGCTCTCACTTCCTATTCATCACCTCTGCACTTGTTGCAACCCTGGAAGCAGAGATCAGACTTCAGATCTCATTTAATCATCCGGTGGCACGCCGAATTGAGGTGTTGCCTAAACCTGGATGTCGGACCTGATGACTGGGTTTCGTGACATGGAGAACCCTAGAGGTCACAATATCGTCACAACACACGGTTCTGCGATACTAGTGACATCATCAGTATTATACATGTTTACGAAAATAGCAAATGAATAAAAATTGCATGCAGAATCTTTTAAAATCCAAATTTTGTACATTCATTATATGTTTGTCGAATGATATCTAGAATATAATACGGAAAGAATGTACTTAGAATGCAAGAGTTAAAGATGAGTAACATGGTACATTATATACCGCAGCTAATGAGATCACTGTTGCTATGACAACAGCAGGAGTCACAGCATCCCTTTTAACCCAGGTGCTGGACCACAAAAATATAGAATGCTAAAGAAGTCAACAGAACGAAGAGCCGAGCCGAAGCTATGCTACCGGCGTTTTTTTCTAGCAATTTCCCACACTTCTGCTTCCTCTTTTATAAAGCTCGTAGCCTCGAGCTCGGCGAGAAAATGAAAACTTCTGAACTAGTCCATCATTTGCAGCTGGTGTGTGCCTCCCATCAGCCCTCGCCTCGTGGTGCGTTACATTTATGTTCATTTTATGTCTCCTCGTATCATTTCCTCTGACATTTCCTTCACACCGTGGTCTATGCATCCTTCACCCTCTACTTGCCTATTCTCAGGTCGGCAGCTTCGCCTGCAGCTCACACAGGCTCAGATGAACGGACAAATGTAGACGGATTACTCGGTGAGCGTAATTAACTGTGATGGCTCCCTCCGAAACGGCTTCTCTCACAGCCAGAATGACTTCAGCCGATTCAAACATACATATCTTTTCTTTTCTTCTCTTTTCTAGAAAAATTTCCAACTGTCCTCCAGGTCAAACTCACATCTTCACGGTTCAAAGAGGATTGCAGAGATGGAACATTTAATCTCAGAGAAACACACCCATGTCTCAGATAATAACTCTGAGATTTCTCGGCGAAGATGAGAATCACTTACTTTATTACGCTGTTAATCTTTTGTGGACGCTTTAGAAATTCATGAGGACATTTCTTTTTCTTCTTCGTCTCAGACGATCCAGATGAAGGCTGAAAAGATGATGGACTCGTATTCCCTTATTAAATTAATATCTTCGATGCCGAACGTCATTACGTATTTGAAGAGTCATCGGAGTCCTTTATTTGCCAAAACGGACAAATGGATACATAACAGAAAATGACTTCTGCTGTGAAAGGAATGGACTCATTCACTCCGCAATTAACACTTTTATTAAAAGGCGATAGAGCAGAACTGGGCTGGACATGGGCAGTTATTCTGGTAGATAAAGATAAATGGGCTGTGGCGTGCCTGTCACTCGCCACAGATTCTGAAATCAAATATGTTGCAGGACAAAGCAACCAGCTAAATCTCGACACAAGCCAACTGCCAACGTTTTTATGCTGCCAAGCTGTGCATAATGCGCGACAGATCGTAGTCGTATTATTTAGCAGTAATCCTTCGGTTAGTAGAATAAAAGGAGCTGAGAGAATATAAGGCGTTATGAATTAGTTTTAATCATTTTAATTCCTCTTCAGAGCAGAATGTTTCAATAGCTATCTCGTCTTTAATGTAGTTCCATGCTGGAACATGTCCAGGCCTCTAATGCCGAGTTCACACTGCACGATTTTCAAAGATCACGGTTGTTTTCACCCTGCACGACTATCTGGGGTAGCATTCGATCGCTGCTGGGTTCACATTGCACGATGGATCGGCGACAGGAGGTTTCACACTGCATGACATCACAATAGGAAGGATCGCCGACGACGCTTGTCTGGTCCGCAAACCGCGTTTCGCAAACAAACGCACGCGAGAGATAATAAGGAAATAACGCAAGATCACACGTGAGATCAGAGTTCTCGCGCGAGACTGGAAATGGAACCCCGCAAAAAGTTCGCATCCGGATGGTCTGTGCGGGGAACAAGGATTGTGCGTTCTGTATGATTAAACAAATGAATAAATATAATATAGTGCTGCTGCTGATGCGGCTGGCCAAGCAAATGTTTCTGCTTTATTTCTGTTTGATGCTATTGTAAAGCTTATTCATTCTGATATTACTAAACTATTATAGTAAACTCTATTAAACTATAATATTGTGCTCCAACCCAAGCCATGCTTGCCGATATTGTGGTCTATAACTCCTCCCCGAACTTCCCGCTGCCCTGTATTTCACTCTCTCACTGGCTGTAGGTCATCGCCGAGGTATTTTTCAGTCAGAACTCCTTTCACACTGCACGATTTTGAGTCTATGACAGGTCCAGATATTTAGCATGCTAACTATTTCACAGGCGTCGGCGACTCATCGGCGACTCGGTCAGATCGCGTCTTTGGTAATTCACACTGCGCGATTGTCAATCGCGTGCACGAGCTCCGATTTGCCTTGACTTTGCTAGTCGGCGACTGAAAATCAGGGCTAAAATCGTGCAGTGTGAACTCGGCATTAGTTTCACTGAAGGGAGAATGCGATGCATCCCGTGTGCTTCGAACGTCCATGTATAGGTGTGATGGTCAGCTGTCCACATAATTTTGGCAATAAGGTGTGTCTTTAAAACATATGTGACTTTTTTTTTTTTCTTTTTCATTGTGAAAAGCCACCACATGAGCCAACTGGGCAGCTCCAACACCGTTACGGCACTTTTCCTGTTTCTTAAATAAACACTGATGGATTTACTGCCCACACCTGTTCACATCCATGCAATCTATTTAATGGATTATTTACATCACCAAGTTCTCCTTGCGTCGTTAAATGTAATTAAGCTAATAAACTTATATAGTTGAGGGAAAAATCAGAGCGGCCATAGAGGCTTAACTATATGTGATTTGCTTTCTCCGTGATTTTGACGTAGTTTATTACTGACCGATGGTAGCAATTGTACACGTGACATGGACGAGCAGAATAAAATAGAGAAAGAATCCTGCAGAGTCGATATCCACTTTGTGCTCAGTGAGAATAACACACGAGAAAGTGAAGCACTCTATTCATTTTGTTGTTTTTTTGTATTCATAGTGTTTGAAACAATTACAGACCTACTGGATTCAGCACTTTCCCCTGAGAGTTTCAAGTAAACAGGTTTTTCTCAGTACATGTTGGAAATATGCTGTGCTTTCTCATCTGTGGTAATTGCACAAAAAGCTAGTGTGGCGTTGTGGAGCTTGTTGTGTGTGGTAATATAGCAATAGCAATAATCCTGGTGTGTATGGAAGATGAAAATGTGTAGTGTTGAATGTAATACGGCAGACCGAGACCTTGCGTCACGCCAGACTGCCTGGAATAGAAACCGGCGTTGGTGTGTATGGTATGCCGTGTTTCTGTGCATGCGCAGTATGTCGACAATTTTGCTTCTGCTTTGTCTATGTCTGTGAGAGTGTGTATCCAGCTCCACGCTCGATCCAGCAAGCTTTGGTTTTGACCACCTCCATTCCTCCAGAGACTCATTACCTCCAGTAATAGTGAGAGGCCATGCTAACTAAGCAGCATGTTCAGGCAAGGGTTTGTGGATTTCTAACTTCCTCCACCGTTTAGCCTTTCCCCTGAGGTTCCTGGCCCCAGACTCGAGCACGGCGGCAGCGTTTTGTGGCCGCTGCCTTGGCAGGCCTCCATTAAAAATAAATGAAAAGTACACTGAGTGGAGCCACCTGTGGAGCTGCACCGTAAACACAGGGAGAGTTATTCTGTTTGAACAAATCAAAGTGATCAAACAGCTCGAGCGGAACCGGGGGAGGGTGCGGCCGCCTCGTAATGGCTCTGACCCGCGATTTGTTCTTTTCCTCCCCGCGCACTGGAACCAGTGAGCCGTGTGTCTGCTGCACGGCAGTGTGCCATAAATGCAAGCATCCACTGTGGAAAACGAGCGTTATACTGTCCATAATTCTTCCCATCATTTAGCACCTTTCATAATGAGATTTTTTCGTCTGGAGTACACAGAATCTTCCTGGCTATTTCTATCAGTTACGCTAGATGATCTTCGATATAAAAAAGCAATGAAACTGTCTGTAGAAGCTCGCGTGAGTCACTTCCAAACACTTGTTTATTGAGGCTGTGGGCACAATGCTCTTTGATCTACAAATCTAGGCTGATCTTCTGGACACTGCTCTGAAGGGGGGGTGGGGGGCGCGGCAGGGGGGTTGAGTCGGCCGCGGTCAGGTGTGCGGAGATGATGAATTTGTCGGGGGGGGTGACTGACAGCAGGTGATATGTCCGCATTGCAATCTTGGCTCTGCTTCATTCCTAGAAACAGGAAATTGCTGCAAACATAAAAGAATGGCCAAGCCTGACATGATGGTCAGAAATACATTCTGTGTTTGGTGGTGATGGGAAAGCACAGATCCTATCAGATTCCTTTTTTTGGAGAATAGATTTGAGAAAACCTTTCTTCCAGGGTTTTTTTTTAGACTACATATCTATCTTTTCTTCTTTTCATGAATGCGTTTGACTTTTCCTGGGCAGAAAATGCACACACAATCATCATCATCTGGCGCTTAAAAGACAATTAAGCCCCCTTACTGTGGCTGAAATAGCCCTGGGCTACGTCTGGGCTCTTTATCCCATTCAGTGGCTTGGCCTTTCAGCTGGAGGTGACTGCGGGAAATGAGTCGGTCCTAATGGACATGCCGCCTCTCCCTGCAGAGGGAACGTGGGATTGCTGGAGACAAGGGCTACGTGTCCGTGTCTCAGCGTGGCTAAACAAATTAAATGCAAAGAAGTTCGCCCATCAGCTCTTGTCAGAAGGCTGCTTTCACTCGATTTGACCTCCTCAGAGGGGGAACAGTGTACACTTCAATACGAAAGCTGAAGAAAGATAGAGCTAGACATGGATGGACTGTGTTATTTTGTTAAAACATTTGACCTTCGCACTCCAGGTTGAAGTCAATTTATTTGGAACAACAGATCTCATCAGATGAGTAGTCTCCATCCACGAACCATTTGATCTATATTATACATTTAGCTAGTCACAAGTACCACAATCCTACAGGTTACCTTCATGTGTATCTTCATGTCTACCTAAATGTGTACATGCTTCTTCCACTGGTTTTAGCACTGATAGCAATAAGTATTGTCAGGAGACTGGAAACACCCTTGGTGAGGTTTCATCACTGTACAGGTGGCTCATATGAAGCTGTTAGAGGCATTATGCTGGCATGCTTTTATCCTATGATGATAAATTTTTCACCTAATGGGTGTAGGCTTTTCCAGGACGATTTCGTCTATCCATGGGGCACGAGATCTCACAGAATGGCTTGATGCGTTTGAAAATGATGATAATCATGTGTACAGACATTTTCACTCCGCAGAGCGGATTCAGGTGGCTTCTTGTGGCCCTTACTATGACCTTGTACACTCTCTGTACATCAAGAAATCCAATGCTGTGGGATTGATCGCTTGCAACGTCAATACAATGGTCACTTGTTTTGAAAGTAGGTGGCCATGTTGAGTGAAACAAACTACGTTTTTCTACTAGGAGGTCTGGCTTGCAGGACTTTATTAGCACTGACCCAGAGTGACCTTATACCAAGCAGTCTTAAAACAGCAGACTAAAATGAACTTGACAATAACAACAATGGCTTTTCTGATGCTTTTCTGATGAGTGACAGCAGTGAGTCAACCAATGTGCTGATCCCGCTTATAGTCCTATGGCAGAGGTGAACTTGTCAGGGCAGATCATCTGGCCTTTCTCTAAGCAGCTCTAATGCCTACATCACCTCTCTGGGCAGTTATGGTCCCCTTGGACAACAGGGAGGCGAAAGCCCTGAGGAGACAGCTGCTACATCTCACTGTGGCCTTGCTTGAATGATGCATGTGCTTTGCTTGCATATACAGTATGTGCGTATGGCAGGGATTATACAATGTCTGGGGCATCTGAGGTGTCTGGAGCGTCTGGGGCATGACAGTTTTCCGTCCTGTACTTCTCACCAAGCTAGCTTTCAGCAAGAAGAAGTAACATTCAGAAGCAACATCTTCCTCTGTAATCAGATGACATTCCTGAATGTCTGGGCCTCGCTAAATTCGTCTGAATTAACTTAATCCACCACATTCTTCTGCTGACCGGGCAATCAAAAACAGACAGAACACAAATCTGCATAATCGCATCACGTCTCCTGTGTCTGCTCTGTCTTATTTACTTTAGCATGGCTGGATGTACAGTTATCAGTTCACATCTGTAGGCCAGATGAGAATAGATGCTTACTCTGAACGGCTGTAAACATCCACACAGGTTGCCCTCTGGAACCTGCAGCAATACAAACAAATAATCTTAATGCTTGCAAACCAAGCAGAAAGCAGAATAAAAAACCTCGAGAACGCACAGTGTATGACTACTACACTGACGATCAGATAACAGTGGCTTTTTATTTCTAAATGTGTTATGTTTATGAGATTAATAACGATACCACCAGAACGTCCATCAGTAACATGATAGGAATGTTCAGCCTTAATTAACAGTGGAGTCAGATTTTAGTTACAGCTCCAAATGTGTGATATATTACATTTTCGACATGGTGTGGCACGGGGCAACGGCTAATTATGTCTAAGAAAAGGTTGCACTTGCAGAATATCTGATGCACTTTTTGTTGTAAATCTGACGGCCAGCTAATATTAATAAATGGGCATTCTTTTGTATAATATTTTTGTGAAATCTTTTGCCATTTGCATTTTTAATATTTTTTATCTGTTATTCCTTGCCTGCATTTTAATGACTGTATTATTATTATTATTATTATTATTATTATTATTATTATTATTATTGTTGTTATTGGTGTTGTTCCTTTCAAGCATAGTTTTTTGAGAGCATCACTTTAACCTGATTCGTTATCTTGACTTTTATCGTTCTCTTGATTCTTATCAGTGCCCAGTGTCTCCAGTATATCTTTACTAATGGAAAGATCTCTCCAAAATGACATTTTCTATGAATGTTTTTGTTTACCAAAACACAGTTTTTTCCATTACATTAGGGCTTTTTTAATCTGTAATTTTTGGTAACCCTACACATGGACACTTTATTTTAAGTACAAGTGATGACTAGAGAAGGTCAGAATTCGTACATCATACAATTTTAAGTAGTAAAAAAAAAAACTGGATATCCTTTCAGATAAATTATGCATGAAAGGATTTCACAGAAATGGTATTTAGTAGCTGTTTTGTTGTATGATCATCGTCCTCCAGATTGAGTTATTCTCTGTTAATCAGTTTTCTCCTGTAAATTCAAGCCGTGAAAGGAAGTGAGTGCTGAAATGGTGGAAGCTGTCCTATCTGCTCTGATTGATCTCATTATAACCCTGCGCATTTAAAGAGTCATATGCTACTCCATCTGAAGTCTCCTCTGGTAAAAGGTTTCCGACGGAAACATCATTTCTATATTCCTCTCACCTACATCACCATATCTTTTCCCCCTTACTCTTACAAAAAAAAAAAAAAAAAAAAGCAATTTAGTAGAGAAATAGGCTATAGCTACCGTGGGCTGTGAGAGATAAAGATACTTCCTCTTCCTCCCTCTGGGGCCAGTGGGAGAATTATGGGATGGAATGGTGTGACTGCAGCTCATCTGCAGTATGGCTGGACGTACACAGATGCAGGTCCTATAAGCCTTCAGAGGTCCATCTGTCACCATTTACTGAATAAGCTAAGAGCAAACACTAGCAGGCTGCAGCTGGGACGGACAACGTGAATTGATCTGCTTCGGGCAGAAACAATGCCATCGCACTCCTCATGAAAGCGTGATATGAAGCATGCTATTCGTTTTATAACTTCAAAAATATGCAGAATAAAAACAAAACGAAGGGATTTGAGAGGAATGCTTCGGTTTCAATGCAAAGATTGATGATGCATGTCATCCTGCGAGAAATGTCTCGTGCATTTGATTTCCATGCATTAGGTGGGGTTTTGTCTGGGTGGAGTGCTGCTCGAATTAATTATATTACAGCGGGGAAACTTCATTAGCATGGCTGATGCTCCAGCCCTTTAATGCCCTTCACACATACACCTATACATGAATATTAATTATGTTTGTATGTACAGTAAAGTTGAATAAAATATAAAACTACATGTTCAGCAATTCTATAACACTGACTCAATTCGACCGCACTGACACTTGAATGCTAATTCGTAATGAGATATTTGTTAATCATTTACAAACCCACTTTAACGCATTTATGACAATTTATTTAACCATTTGAAAATTTGTGAGGCTAACATTGGTATTTTCTTACTAATTTATCAACATGGCTGAGGTAAATATTTGTATCACAATTGGCTTTCTTTAATTTTCATTGCCATTCTATGTTTATTTTGCCTGTATAATAAATATAATAGCTTTGTGTAGTTGTGTAATTAATGTAATTTTAGCAATGCTATGCTTTTACTTGCTGATTTATCGACATATCTGAGGTAAAAGTTGGTATCCCTGACAGATTGATCTATTTTTCTTTGCAATTCTGTTTATATTACATGTATAATAAACATTACAGCTATGTGAAGTTATGCTAAGTGTAATTTTATCTTATTTCTACTTTTCTTGCTAATTCATCAATATATCTGAAGTAAACTTTGGTATTCCCAAATAAAAATGTTTACAAATTTGCAAAATTTACAAAATTGCTATGCACAGCAATGCTAACTTCTCTTAGCAATTTATCAACCGATCTGAGGAAAATGTTGGTATTCCTAAGAGAGTTATATATTTCGCATTACTATTCTATGTTTATATTGCTTATAGTGTAATTTTAGCAATAATATGTTATTACTTACTAATTTATCGACATATCTGAGGTAAAAGTTGGTATCCCTGACAGATTTTTCTATTTTTCTTTGCAATTCTGTTTATATTACATGTATAATAAACATTACAGCTATGTGAAGTTATGCTAAGTGTAATTTTATCAAAACTATGCCTTTTCATGCTGATTCATCAATATATCTATATGTTATTACTTACTAATTTATCAACATATCTGAGGTAAAAGTTGGTATTCCTAATAGAATGATCTAATTCCCATTACCATTTTATGTTTATAATGCTGTGTAATATACATTTTAGCTATGTATAGTGATGCTAAGTGTTATTTCAGTGTAGTTTACCAAAACTGTGTGGAAATTGGTGATTAATTTGACAGATATGTTTCATTTCCAACGCCATTCTATGTTTACATTGCTTGTATAATAAACATAACAGCTATGAATAGTATGCTACGTGTAACTACATTGTAATGTTAGCAATATTATTCCTTTTCCTAGAATTTTATCAACACATCTGAGGTAAAATGTTGATATTCCTTGTTAAACTGTATTATTTTCATTGACATCCTGGTATCTTTAAGCTGTATAATACACATAATAGCTATGCACAGTTATGCTAAATGTAATTACAATGTCATTTTAGCTGTACTGTCTCTTTTCTTAGTAATTTATCAGTACATTTGAGTAAAATGTTGCTATGCTCAACAATTAACAAATTTTCTCTCATTTCCATTGCCATTCTATGTATATTTAAGCCGTATAATACACCTAATACAAACTGTAGTCATACTGTACCTTTTCGTACTAAATCTTCTGAGGTAAATGTTGATATTTCTGATCATTTTGTCACTATCCTACACATATTCTCGATTTTAAAAAAACTTAAAAGCTATACACTAGATACATCATTAACCTCAGTCATTAGCTAGCTTAACTTCAGCTATTTCCAAACTGCCTTGTAAAAGTTCTCCCATGTTTTCTCGGACAACTTGAACCAGTGTTTTATGTGTTTACTTTCCCACGTTGCTAGCACAAATTCATGTCTAACACACAGGTGATTGGGTGGTAACATTATCTACTTGTTTTACGCCTTTTTTTTTTTTACTTGTTTTCCGTTTGTAAACATCTTGTAGTATTGGTGGTGATGTTTCTGCCATAGTGAGAAAGTCCTTATCGCTGTATAGATGCTTTTATCTTAAACAGTGATCTTATCTTGCGATATCCTGTTCTTCCTTCTATTATGATTGGCTCCTGTATACACAGGCTTGACTGTCCTGTAGATATATAGCATGATGGGAAATATTTAACCAGACACAAACACAGCAACCTGATGTGACCACGCACATGGGTAATAACCTGGCATTCACATGACTGAAGTTACATTACAACACATGGACCTGACGTCTAATAATCCTAACAACAAGCCTAAGTTCTGCCTATGGGTCTGCTTCAGAATTTTAATATTTAGGGGACGAAACAAGATGAATCAATAAGCCTTAATTCTGTCAGCCCTAAATGTGAACTGAAGACTAATTCCATATTCATAGATTGGTTTTGTTCTAATGAGTCTCCTTGTCACATGATGAAGAGGTGCAGGATGTGTGTGTGTGTGTGTGTGTGTGTGTGTGTGTGTGTGTGTGTGTGTGTGTGTGTGGAGGCTCGATGATAAGAGTCTCACACTGGGAGAGAGAAGTGCTGTACTGCTGCTCTGGGAGAATGAAATGGATCGATTTGTTTACAGCTAGGAAAGAATGACACAAATGTGGAGGATAGAGAGAAAGATAGAGAGAGAGAGAGAGAGAGAGAGAGAGAGAGAGAGAGAGAGAGAGAGAGAGAGAGAATATGCAAACAGAGAGACATGGATGACCAGGAAGAGCGATGGAAGGGTTGCTGGATGGAAAGGAAACAGGAAACGGAAAAATAGCCTTCAAAGTGAAAAGTGAGCCTACTTTGAAATGTCACAGTTTAAATGCCAGCCACACTGAGGTGTTTCAGCGGCTGTTTACACACACACACACACACACACACACACACACCACGGATAGTTACGATAAAACTGAAGAAATAAACAAAGCTATTAATAATTTCCTCTATCTGTCGGTCTTCAGGCTGCGTGCACATAAATACATCTACTGATGTCACACTCTTCACACACTCGTACTGGTCTCATGTAGTTGTGCAGTGATGTATGGATTCAGTGCAGTGACTGGACAAGCATGAATGAGCAAGGAAAACAAACACGCACACACACACACACACACACACACACAGTTTAAGTACTTTTTCAGTGTATAAAGAAAAAAATTAATAAATGAATAAACAACATAAATGCCATCGTAATATTCGTATTTCAGCATGCAAAGAAAATATAAAACAAAATGTAAAGAATAAATAAACAAATATAAATAAAAGGATTTTAAAAAAGATTTTGAGATTTGAGTCAGTACTCAGACTCAAGTCAGTAGTCAGTAGTCTCTAAATAAGACATTAAACAAATAAATATGTTAATGAATATGTACATTAATAAATAACTTTTAAAAGTGTGTAAAGCTATGAATTTATAAGGAAAAAAGAAAAAGAAAAATGGCTAATAAAAAAAAAATAAATAAAAAAATAAAAATAAATTAAATAAAATAAATAAATAAATAAATAAATAGTAGTTTACTTTGTTTAAAAACAAATGGGGATATTAAAAATAAAAAATAAAAATAATATTATTATTAAAACTAATTAATAATATTAATAATTATTACTGATAAAAAAACAGGCTCTGTGATTCAGCATCTAACTATGTAAAGAAAATAAATAAAAATATAAATAAAAAATGTAATCGGTATTGTATTATGTGAAATGAACTATACACAAAGAAGCATATAGTATGCTTAAAGCTGAATTTATGAATCAGTATTGGACGTTTTTTTTTTAAAGACGCCCACAATGGTTTGAAATTTTATTTTGACTTGTCATGCAGCATCACTTAAACCCCCAATCCAACTCAAAGCACCAAATTTTATCTGCATAGAAAATATGAATAGATAATTAGCTTCATCCCAGACGCTTCTAGTAAGATCCCATCGAGTGGCAGCGGCGCCGCAGTGGAGCGGACTTCATTAATGACCGAGCATGCATGCAGCACGTCTGCGTCTGAACACTAAAGCACAACGCCGCTGCAGAACGAGATAAGAGCAAAGAAAAGAAGAGAGAAATGAAAAGACTGAATTATAAAGAGCAATTATAAAACGGGAGCTTTTCGGTTTTAGGATGCTGAGCTGAGAGGTTCGTCAGCGGAAACGAGACAGAGTGTAACGTTCATGAAGCACTCAGGACACCCGAGGCGGAGGAAAGGAAGCTGAATGAGATGACTCGTTTGCCCCGGGGCTATTAACCTTCTGACCTGCTGTCTGGGAGGACCAGAGGCCCATATAAGAGTGTGTATTAGA
>JAUCMX010000014.1:3835518-3938018 GCA_033459395.1 Hemibagrus guttatus | reverse complement strand
GAAAAAAAAAGAAAAAAAAAAACTAATAATAAAAAACCCCGGTCTATGAATATGCAAGATATGCAAATTAGCACGTAATATACATTTCTTAAAGTTCTTTTAAACAAATATTTTATACCACTGAACATTAGCTAATCTGTAAAGTAACATCTACAATTTTCCCCCCCAAATTTTTTTTCGTTTATTGTCCAAAAAAAGAGTCACGGTCTAGGAATATGGCATCTGAAGTGAGTGATCAAACCCCCGAGTGAAGACATTATTTGAGTTTTAAAGCCTTGCACAAACGGAGACTTGAACAAAGTCAAATCAAGGAGCCGGTGTTTAAAAAGTGTCCGTTTTAAATAGCTTCATTTCATGCTCTCTGTTTTACATTAATGATGTTAATTATGAAACGGAGAGAGCTGTGAAATGGCGGCCTGTCCTGCGCGGTGACTTTCACACTCGGGTCTGTTTTGATGAAAGATTGCTCCGGAACACATCTCACCTTGAAGAGGAGCACAAACTAATGAAACATTCCCAGCAGTGGAGTCTCCAGAGTCCCCAGTTTGTTCGAGTTTGCTGTGATGATCAGCTCCACAGATTTACTCTGTGGATAGACAGAGGGTCTGGCATGCGGCAGGTACAACAAATCAGAACGGAGGAACGGAGAGTGAATTTGGCAGACGGCTTTCGTCCAGAGAACTCTCTGTATCGACCGCATTGTTGCAGAGTTGATTGGTTTTGGCAAACTCAAGCAGTTGGCTCTGGATGGAAGTGATGGCGCCTGACTGGAACAGAAAGCAGCATCTCTAATCTATCGCTGCTGCTCAAAGTCACATCGATGAAGCGTTGCTGATGAAGCGAGCCGAAGACGGGGATGTTCCGTGTGGCGGCGCTGGTTTTATTGACTGCAGTACGGGACGCTCCTGCCAGTGCAGCTAATAAAGGCGGCTGACACAGCAGCTTTTAATGCGTCCCCAGACCACACGTGATATCGATTAGCGATTCGTCTCTCAAACATCTTCGCCTGTTAGGAACGCCTACACTGCACGCTCGCCATGAACAGTGCTGCTACTGAGAGAGAGAGAGAGAGAGAGAGAGAGAGAGAGAGAGAGAGAGAGGAAAAGAAAAAGAAAGAAAGAAAGAAAGAAAGGAAAGAAAGAAAGAAAGAAAGAAAAAAAGAAAGAAAGAAAGAAAGAAAGAAAGAAAGAAAGAAAGAAAGAAAGAAAGAAAGAAGAAAAGAATGACAAGAGAAAGAGAAGTAAAAGAATAAGGCCAAGTGAGACAGACAGAGAGAATCAAAGAGAGAGAGGGAGAGAGGGAGAGAGAGAGAGAGAGAGAGAGAGGGAAACAGAGGGAGAAACAGAGAGAAAGAGGAGAGAGACCTTGGGAAAGAAGGAAAGAAAGAGAGAGAGAAAGAAAGAGAGAGAGAAGGGAAAGGGAAAGGGAAAGGGAAAGGGAAAGGGAAAGGGAAAGGGAAAGGGAAAGGGAAAGGGAAAGGGAAGGGAAGGGAAGGAAAGAAAGAAAGAAAGAAAGAAAGAAAGAAAGAAAGAAAGAAAGAAAGAAAGGACAAACTCAGAGGCAGACAAAATAAAGAAACAAAAAGGAAAGAATGACAAGAGAAGGAGAAGTAAAAGAATAAGGCCAAGTGAGACAGAAAGAATCAAAGAGAGGGAGACAGGGAGGGGGGGGAGACAGAGAAAGAAAGAGAGAGAGAGAGAGAGAGAGAGAGAGAGAGAGAAGGGGAGAGAGAGAGAGAGAGAGAGAGAGAGACCTTGGGAAAGAAAGAAAGAAAGAAAGAAAGAAAGAAAGAAAGAAAGAAAGAAAGAAAGAAAGAAAGAAAGAAAGAAAGGACAAACTCAGAGGCAGACAAAATAAAGAAACAAAAAGGAAAGAATGACAAGAGAAAGAGAAGTAAAAGAATAAGGCCAAGTGAGACAGAAAGAATCAAAGAGAGGGAGACAGGGGGGGGGGGCAGAGAAAGAAAGAGAGAGAGAGAGAGAGAGGGGAGAGAGAGAGAGAGAGAGAGAGAGAGAGAGACCTTGGGAAAGAAAGAAAGAAAGAAAGAAAGAAAGAAAGAAAGAAAGAAAGAAAGAAAGAAAGAAAGAAAGAAAGAAAGAAAGAAAAAAAAAGGCTGAGAAAGCAAGAGATCACTCAGAGGCAGAAAGAAAAAAAAAGAAAAGAAAAAAGAGAAAGAGAAGAACAATAGTAAGACCAAGAGAGATTGTGTGTGAGTTGTGTGTGTGTTAGGGGTGTGTGATGACTAAAAGCCTCCACTATGCACTCTTACATCTTATCATTCTGATATTCCCACTCCACTGTACTCTTAATCCCAGCTCTCCTCCATCACCGCTTCCACACTCTTGCTCTCAGTTATCATTTCTCTCAACTCATATTGCAAGTGTAGGAGATAGACAGTGAGATGGATGAAGAATAATGAGGGCTGGCTTTTTTCCACAGAAACACTCAGTGGTGTGTGATCACAGAATGCTCTTGAGTCAGTTGAAAGCCGGATAGAGAAGCGACGCACTGCAAAGGAAAAAAAAATCCTTTTTCCACTGACAACGGGTGGAGCTGTTGTCAGGTCAGGTGACTAATCCTGAACTGTAACAAGCTTTTGGAGCACAAACAAGCTGGGCTAGTTATGGCATCAAGGTCGAGAGAACCAAGAACCAGTGATGTGAGGGGTTCATTTCTTCACTATGGCAACACAACCTTAATTCTTCTCTTTAAGCCTTCTCTTCGAACCTTCCAGTTGATTCTTTCCTTCAAGTCTTTCCTTCAAGCCTCCCCTTCAAACCGCCCCTTCACATCATCAATTAGATTTTTCCCTTCAAGGCTTCCCTTCAAACCTTCCCCTCAAGCCTTACCTTCAAGTCTTTCCTTTGAACCTTCCCTTCTGGTCTACCCTTCAATCTCTCCCTTCAAGTCTTCCGTTCGAACCATCCCTTCTGGTCTTCCCTTTAAACCATCCCTTCTGGTCTACCCTTCAGTCTCTCCCTTCCAGTCTTCCCTTCAAACCTTCCCTTCTGGTCTACCCTTCAGTCTCTCCCTTCCAGTCTTCCCTTCAAACCATCCCTTCTGGTCTTCCCTTCAGTCTTTTCCTTCAAGTCTTCCCTTTAAACCATCCCTTCTGGTCTACCCTTCAGTCTTTTCCTTCAAGTCTTCCCTTTGGTCGTTTCCTTCAAGTCTTCTCTTTAAACCATCCCTTCTGGTCTACCCTTCAATCTTTCCCTTTAAGACTTCCCTTCAAACCTTCCCTTTTGCTCTTCCCTTCAGTCTTTTCCTTCAAGTCTTCCCTTTGAAACATCTCTTCTGCTCTACCCTTCAATCTCTCCCTTTAAGGCATCCCTTTGAATCCTCCCTTCTGGTCTACCCTTCAGTCTTTTCCTTCAAGTCTTCCCTTCATAACTTCCTTTCAAGACTTCCCTTCAAGACTTCCTTTCAAACCAACCCTTCTGTTCTACCCTTCAATCTTTCCCTTCGAGTCTTTCTTTTAGGCCTTCCCTTCAGCCCTCAACTTGACTTGAAGGCACAAGGAAGACATGCATCAAGACTCTACTGACATTCTCCCAATATGGTCTGTTTCCAAGTCCAGCTGTCAAACAGGGATGATGAAGGCTAGCATGTTCTTCTTCATGTGAAGCACTATCTGCCCTCTTCTGCATGCAAATAGCATCTTTAAGATTCAAAGCCGTGATCTCTTGACAATCGGACGCCACTCCAAACCCCATTTGATCTTGAAAGTATTCCTCAGACCCTGGCCTTTTTTATATTTTTTTTACTAGCATAATTATATGTTTTTGATAGAGACTATAAAGCACTCCTGGAAGTCGCTCTGAATAAGAATGTCTGCCAAACTCTGTAAAATTGTAAACTTGTACCTTGTAAACTTTATTTAAAATAATCATCTAGACCAGAATTATGATCATGCAGCCTGCAGCTGCTGAGCAAAGTGTTTGTACGGTAATGACACTCATTACCGCAGCATGGGGAAGGAGATTATACACAAATATGCTGTTTATCCACTGGCTCGCTGTCGCATGTCACTGTTTGTAAGTGTAAGTGTTGTAATTGATTGTCCCACAGCACCACACACTATTTACATGGTTGTACACATGAGCATTTGCTCTCTTAATTAAAAAAAAAGTGTGGTGTTAATTTATTCCCTCTGGTAAGACTCCAGATAAGGATGCTTATGCTATGGTCTGGCATGAGCGCTAAGTAACCTGAGAGCACAATCAATTCAGAACTCGAGTGTAGTTTTTATCACCTTCCAGGCAAACAAAGATTCCCCCCACCCCACCCCACCCCCCAACACTGCTTGCCTTGGGAAACCACTGACCCAGAACAAATGACAGAACAATTTGTCCAATTAAGCCTAATTACATATGAAGGTCAGACACGAGCTGGCATGAGTGAGTCTGACGACGAGGAGCATGTGAAAGTGACAAGGAACCTCCCTCGATGACGGGAAAGGGAACACAATACATTCATTCAGCTTGAGATTCGGGATCAGGCATCAGTCTCGTATCAGACTCTGTGGCTCAGGATCCCTAACGTCCTTTGGTTCAGACCCGATGTCCTTCGATCTCCTTCCTACACCTTACACTAACTAAGCATAAACAAAGCATAACAGCAGCACTTGTCCGATCTCGATTTTTTCCAGTCTTTCTCTCTTTCCCTCTCATTACACAGGAGCATGTTGTTACACTCAGTAGTCTCATTAAACGTGCCAGTGTTGAGAGGCTCACTGACCACTGAGCCACACTAAAGGGAAATTAAAGTTTGTCTGCAGGGCATTAGCATAATCTGTGCCCTGGTAAAATGCATGCATAACTATATTTTGCCTGTTACATGCAACTACACACACACACACAAACACCAGACAATTACTGTTCACCTATAGGTAACCTGAGCCGTGAATTACCCTACTAGTGTAGTGGTGGGGTTTTTTTTGGAGAGTTTGTGAGACTCCTAAGACCTCTGGATCAAAATGGTGACCTTGGAGTTGTGAAGCAGCAGTGCTAACAGCTGCACCAATGTGCCGTTCGACAAATATGAATATACATGATTATGCAAATTGGAAGAACCCCCATGTCCTGCAGCTATTCCAACCCCCAACTCCACCCTTCCCCCAACTACTCTGGTCACGTTATTTTATAACATATGTCATACGATGCTACAAAAAAGGTGAAAGGGCATATAGTGCTAATTAGACTCTGAAACTCCAGCTCCAATATATCAATAATGGTAACATCAGGACATTTTTACTTGAGAACAATTCATTGACTTGCTTGTGTCAGTAACCTGGAGCTGATTGTTTTCCAATAACAGAACACTGTGGTATATTCTAGTGGGCATATGCACAAACTCTCTCTCTCTCTCTCTCTCTCTCTCTCTCGCTCGCTCGCAGAGAGTAGGTGTTGTTTGTGCTTAAGGACTGTGGTGATCAGTGGGCTAATGACGCTACACTGTCTGCTCACTTCTCTGTTAATCCCACACCGAGCAAGTAAACACGTCAAGACGTTACTTGGCTAACAAAACACCTATCAAGCTTTTTGTCAACACCAAAAACAAACAATTGTGCTTTTTTAATGCTAATTAGTGGCCTGATGTTTGCAAGCTAAACTACTAACATCAACACAGCCAGTGAGTCATTTGCAAGAACCGCACCTGCACTTGTCCCCTAGCAGCCGTTTCACAGCCCAAGCAACACCAAATGCAGTGGAACTTCATTTCCACTTTTCATCTGTCTAGTGAAGTGTTTCTGCCCGTCTTTTTAGAGTTCTCCAGCGGGCCTGATGCAGGAGAAGATGCTTCTTAAAGCAGGTTAGTCATGTGAGCAGAGAGAGCGTGGGACTTAAAAATGCCTGGCTGTAAAAATGAATCATTCCTGGTCTTCGGAAGTTGAAGCATTCCCGGGGCACACGGCTGCCCTAAACGCAGCAGGATTTTGTGACTGCTGTGCTCGTTAGGTGAAACCAAGCCACCTGGGCTAGATTTGCAGAGCCTTCTACCTAACTTATAAGTCCTTTATCCGGACAGACATGTTGAAACATGAAATTTAGGACCCGGCCATTAAGCTGACAAAACAGGAGATTGTAGAGAAGTTTGCTGTGATGTATATGATGTTTTATTAGCCTCAGTGGAGGCTGCGAACGTGTCAGCTTGCTATGCCTGGTCACACACGATCCCCGAATCCTCTAACCCAAGCATCTGAGCGTCTCCGCAACCATGGAGCAATCGATTGATAGCGTGCGTTTATTTGACACGGCAAATTACACGCCGTCATCGATTTCCGCTTGATAGCTGCGGTGGAAGTGAGGGTTTTGTGTCTTCAAGAAAACAAACTGGCTTTCTGTTCAGTGCCATGCAACCATGAGTGATTACTCTACTACAGGGCATTAGGGATCATCCTCTCTCTTCATCCTCTTTCATTCTTTCTCTCACTGATTCATTCTGGGTGTCTAATCTAATCAGAGTTTAAATGATAGACTTAATAAACAGTGTATTACATCCAGACGACGTGCCATAACCGGCACCAGCTTCCAGTGCCTGGCGTGAAATGAGCCATCATGGCTGCATCATGTACAGAGAGCAGCGAGACACTATCGAGAGAAAGCCGGTCTCATTTCTCTGAAATGAGCATGAATAAGTACAAAAGCGTGCAAGTTGCACATGAAGCGTTCGTAAATGCATAGTTCACTCATGAATATTTGATATTAGGCTCAGCATTATAATTCATGAGGAAAAAGACAACAGCAGAAGCCACTGCTTTTGTCACATCTGTCGCACTTCCTCCAAGTTAACAATCTGCCATCTTCCACATACAAGAGCTCACAGATGCCTATGATTGGCTAGTGATGAAGTCATTGACAGGTATGAGAAAGCATGGGATCGCTTCCAATTTGACTTTCTTGAATGGCTTTGGCATCAATCATGTGATCTCCCAATAATCTTCCAGTCCTTCAGGTTGTGTGCTGAACTCCAGTGAGAAGGAGGGTTAGAAGTGGGGCAAGGGTGGTACAAACGGGGCACAAATCAGTAGGGTCTGAGATTAGAAGATATTCATATTCTAGCTAGTAGATTTTTTTCAAGAGATTCCTGATCAGATGCGAGTGAACCAGTAGCCAAGGCAACCAATTGAGGCATCAATTTGACCAAGATCTACCAAGACCAAAAAATCTATCAATAAAATCAAATAAATCAAAACCAAAGACACGTTTTTTCCATCCCATCGTATCTAAACATTCTGTTTTCAGCATTAACTTTTTTGTACACAGTAACTGGCCCTAAAATAAAAGTTTGTTAGGACTGCATCGAGACAAGTCGACAATCCCTGACCTAAAAGATAAAAGGTCTGCCTTGTCCCACGAGCAAACAGGAAGCCAAATAGTGACCCCCTCTAAAACATCTCAGAATTTTGGTTACAGATGACGAGGGGGTCGTTGAGAAGACACTGGAGCTCCTCTGGAGCGATGATTTGGCAAGTGTCTTGGGTACTGCAGCATAGAGGTGTCAATGTGTCAGGTCAGAGGACAAGCCCGGGCGTCAGACAGTGTCTGCAGGCGCGGCATGTCAGAACTGTTTGATAATGACTGGCTACTGGAGATGACAGGCCTGATATAATGACCTGGAGAGGACGTGAATGCTTGTCGCAAAAATAAGGCTGCTGGAATAAATGAGGTCCAGCCGCACCACTGAACAACCTAAAAGAGCACCGTAACGTCATTTTGTTATTCATCTTTTTCATAATTATTCAATAACACTGCATGATTAACGTACGCCTTCTGCAATCTACGTTCCTCAAAGCACATTATCTCGACACGGTCATGCCGTAAAGGTTAATGAAAATGAAATCAGCTTGTGTCAGAAGTGTTTCTACAAGCCAGGACCTCTACTAGACAGGAGTACATATAATGGGAGACTGCTGCTGCTCTTGGCCTGGTGTTAATGAACACAATGACGAATAATAATCAGTCAAATGAGCGTGCACTGCAGGTAAACACATCTGCTCCGCTCGAGCTCGCAGCACATGGAAAGCATCATTAGCCTTCTACACCGCGGCCATAATTACAGCGTAACACAAACAGCATGACAGCGTGAACAGAAAGAGAGGCAAAGTTAAGATCTGCAGTCAGGAAGAAATACAATAGAAAAGTTCTTAAAAGCAACTGGAGCTGAAATCCGCTGTCAGCGACGTGACCCAGTGAGTTAGTGTTAGAGTGACGTGTTTATTGTGTTTTTTTATTATTCTTCGATACAAGATCTATTTTCACAGCTTTTAATATATGTCTTAATAGTGTTTTCTTAAACATTAGACACATTATTCTGCACAGAAATTAGACACATAGACTGAAAGACAAGTAAACAGAGAGATAGCTATACAGACAAGCACAGTAAAGTATATATATACAGACAGACAGAAAGAAAGAAAGAAAGAAAGTAAGAAAAGAGAAGAAAAGACTAGAAAAAGGGAAAAAATATCTATACATTTAAATCATTAATATTATATAAACTATTATATTTATTAATGTTATATATGCACTGTTCTGTATTATTATTTTATTATTATTATTATTCTGTAATTAATCATTAAATATGAAACATTTAAATAATAATGCAAAAATACAAAGATTTATTTTTAGATATTTTTGTTTTGTTATAATACATTTATATCACCACATAGGGTTTTGTATTTTTTATCATTTATTATTGTTGCTTTTTATTATTCTGCCTGATTGTGTACTGTATTGTATAGCGAGAGTTTGTGTGGTTATTTAATGAGCCAGACTGCGGGCTGTTCTCCTGGGCTCTGTGCAGTCAGAGCTCCCACAGCTTCATTTCCTCGAAGTGTGTCCGGTCAGAGGAAGCCCGGGGTTTTTGGGGTGAAGGTGAGGAAGATGAGGAAGACAAGGAGACTGGCCTCTGGTCATGGATAGAACTCACAGGAGGGAATTGAGACAGCTTTAAAATAAAAACCGTGATCAACATAAAGGCAGCAGGAAGACAAACATGTGTAAAATGAGGGAGCGAGTTTGTTGACCGGAGGCCTTCATTAAATCAGCAATCCCAGGAAGGAAGAGAGGGAGAGAGCGAGGGTGGTGGGGGGGGGTTAGTGGTGGACAGCAGCACTGGGCCTCAGGGGACGGCTGTGAAAGGAGGGATAGAACAGAGGAAGCCAAGACGCACTTTACTGAGGTCAGACTGGTTCACGACACACTGGAGGAAGGGAACGCACAAACATGACACTATTTTATTTATTTATTTATTTTTAACTCATCCGGCTTCACTGTTTCAATATGACTGAAATTTAATCTGACCTTCGAAACTCTTTCATGTGGATAAACAGGTGATGTGAAAAAGGGGAAGTGAGAGCTAGAAATAAACTGCCATCATGGTGTGTGTGTGTGTGTGTGTGTGTGTGTGTGGATTCAGACTTATTTGAAGGGCATGCTGTGTGATACTCATGTGTGTGTGTGGTCGCTAAATTTGTAACATATTGTGTGTCATTGGGAAGGTCTGCTCCGAACAGATCCCTTCGTCACAGCCCACTTTCTGTGAGAGCAATGAGCAGAGAGGAGGGGTTCAGCTGTGTGGATGGATGGACAAATGGATGGATGGATGGATGGATGGGGGCTCGGGGGGGGGGTGGGGGGTGGTTTCAGCCTGTCCGCGCCTGATAAATGATCACACGCTGAATATCTCCATTAAATCTGCCGCGAGCGGGGACGCAGGCTGCCTAAAGCCTCGCTATTAGCATTAGGCTTTACAGCTGACCGCTCGGCTCCTGCAAGGACAGAACCCGTTCACCCCAGATTAGGGCAAATCTGATAAGTGAGGAGCTGTAAATGTTTCATTTGTGCTGGCTTTAAGCCAGAGGGCCCTGAGTTGTTTTTTTTTGGGTGGTGGGGTTGTTCAGCTACTTCAGCCACAGTGACTCGACTGCTTTTGAGGAAGAGGAAACGCTTTATATTTAAGTGCCTCTAATATCTGTGAAGGGCCATATACGTTAGACGCATTAGTTTATTGTCAGTATGGAGGACATCGTGTGGTAGGAATGAGTGACATTGACTGGACAGTAACAATGTCTGATAACGTGCAGTAAACATACAGTTATCCAACTTCCTCATTTCCTCTGTTCCTCTTTTCTTACTCACTTTCTAATTACTAGGAGGAGTGTTTGACTTGCTGCATCTTTTTCGTGGGCGAATATAACCTTTTCCAGTTACAATTCTCATCTTTTTCCTCTTTCTAGCAAAATTCTGACCACTAGCACCCACACAAATATGTATACAGCAAATTAATTGAAGTTAAGTAGCCTTTATTTTTCACATATACATTACAGGACAGTGAAATTCCTTCTTCGCATATCCCATCCTTGGACGGTTGGAGTCAGAGCGCAGGGTCGGCCATGATGCAGCCCCTTGGTGGAATGGGGGGTGGGGGCTCTTGCTCAAGGGCCCAACGATGGCAGCTTGGCGGTGTTGGGACTTCCAAAAACAACTCAGAGCCTTAACCACTTAAGTTAACACCACCTCAATTGAAGTTTAGTGTACAGTTAGTTAGTTATTGCTTTCGGCTGCTCCCTGTTCGGGGTCACCACAGCGGACCAACTGGTCCGCACAACAACTTGGCAAATGTTTTACGCCGGATGCCCTTCCTGATGCAACCCTCCCATTTTTCCGGGCTTGGGACCGGCACTGCATCCAGTGGCTGGGGTGGAGGCATTGGCTGGGAATCGAACCCGGGCCTTCCGCATGATAGGTGAGAAACCTACCACTGAGCCACCAATGCCTATGAAGTTTAGTGTACAGTACGTGTGTCTAATGTCTGCTAAGACGAGCATACACTGATGGATTTGATTTCATATTAATGAACTTATTTACTGTGGCGGAAGGCAAGAGCACCCCAGGCGATGTGGAGGAAAGGGCGTGGCTTCCATGTGCACATGTCAAAGTGCATGAAGATGTGCAGGTCTGATAATATAATAATCTATTCGGAGTAAACGTAAAGAGATAACTGCAACTGTAATAATGCAAGTCATCTAGAAACATAAAGAAAAAAAGGTTTATACAGGAAACTTGTAAAAATAACTACACAGGAAACGAGCTTTTTCGAGGATGTGTGCCTTGCCGTGTCTGTGCTGAGTGGGCGGAGCTTCTTTCAAGCTCATTTTGTTGTTGTGGTTTTTTGGTTGACTTGGCATTCATCTGCGTCTGTGTAACTCACTAGGGACTCATGTCCCAAATGTGATCTCTCGAGTTTTTACAGAAAGGAAGCACATGCATGAAGTTTCGAATGTGGCCGTGTGCATGTACGGGCGTATATCTTTCATAATCTGTGACGAGATAACAGGGTTTTTTTTTTTTTTAAGGAGGATGTGTGTGATAAAGCTGATTTCTTTTTCCCAGCCTTGAAACAGAAAAACTATGGCTGCCATTTCCATTCAAATGAAATTAGGCTTGCGGTGAGTGACATTTGGAGAGATTATCCGTTAAAGCAGCAGCAGCAGCCCCAGCAGAGATAATACACACATCTCCAGAGTGCTGCTTCACAGAAACACACATCACACAGAGGCAGAAATCCAGGATTCAACGCTAAAGCAAAAAAGGTGGAAGAGCTCGGTTAGTCATGTTAAACAACTGGAAAAAGCTCCCAGGGTCTCATGTCGCATTATTCATTTCCCATTCATCAATATCAGAAACAGGAAATGGCGGCTGTGGAGTGAATAGTGGAGCAGTGTGATGGATAAATGTCACACTGTGGTAATGCTGAAGATGGACTTTCCAAACACAACATTACCATCCATCTTAAACAACACTACTATGAAAATCTTGCAAACATCTGTCAACAACCAGAGAAGTCCAGCTCCTGACATCTGTCCCACGCCCTTCATTTAAACCTCCACTTCAAAGCTATTGCCTTAAAGAATTAGGAGCGTGATTCAGAAAGTGTTGGTCTGGGTGGAGGCTTTTGTTCCTCGCAAAAACAGTATAATAAATATACTACATAAGGAATAAATCAGGCTTAAGAGCACTAAAGTCCAGATACTGTTCAAACATAACATTTAGAAATGGCATTAAACATCATTAATTCCCTAAAAAATCCACACTTCTCAAGCGGAATTGTAACCAGGGATGAGTCTATATTTTCACATATTTGATATTCAACAGATCGCTTCATGGAGCAAAACCTTGTTCTGGTGAAGGGGTTTGAGCACCTCAAGGCTACCTCTCAGATCTTATCTGAATGATCGATCCTAAAAAGATTAAGTGTACCCTTTCAGGATTAGGGATTAAGGGACGTAAACCAGAGAGCCGGGCCTGGAGGTAGTGACCCAAGGTAAGTGTCTGTCCAAAATGACAATGCAGAGCCACCTTGAGGGCTCACCACCTGCAAGATAAATGATAGAGGTCTGATGCAATGCTAGTTGTGTGACAAGCGTGTGATCTACAGTCTAGACCCTCAAAATGAAATGGAATGACACCATCAGTGTGTGGCTTCCTGCTGGTTATGGGAGTTTTGGCATCAAGGCATGTACACTGACAGCCCCCTGACATCTGTGAGATCATGTATGTGGAAGAGGGCAGACTGCGTTGCTTTCCTCTGAGTGTGTGTTGCTGAGCAGCTGAGAAAAGATGCCCTTGGCTGGCATGACATGTGTCTCAGAGGAAGCATGGGTTTGCCTGACCCCCTCCAGTTGGTAGCTGTTGTGTGATTGGGAAGAGTTAGCTAGTGTTTGGACCAACTTGTGCAGAAAACGAGTAACAGACACATGCTCACTGTGGATTAGCTGCAAGGCTAAAGTTAGTCAGCTTCAACAGACAGTGTATTTTATAGAAGCAGTTTTTAGGCCCATCTGTCTCACTGCAGTGTTTTTATCCCAGTGTCAGTGTCGATGTGTAAATGATTAGGTCCCGAGCGCGCCCGAGCAAACGCATGTTGCCGTGTGTCATGAAGTGGTTTGACTCGGTGGTTGAGCCGAGTACCAAACAAGGTCACTTCCATCAAACTTTAATTACAGCTGCATAGAGTAAACAGTTGTTGCGCTCCATTAGGCACATGGTGGCTTAGTTGAAGCAAAGTGATTTTGACGCTCCTCATCTGTATTCAGTCAACTGCGTTTAGAAGATGGGTAACTTAGCTAGTAAAACGTTCCACATGTTAACTCACCGACTTGCCAGCATTGTGTGAAAGTTTATTAGTGGAACAAGAAATTCAGACACACTCACTGCAGTGAACAAAGGTGCCATGAAGAATATTTCTGCCTGTAAGGCCTGTGAATGATTTGTCTGCTAGATAGACAGCTCACGCTCCAGCCTTCCTCCACACAGGGGAGCTCAGCACCTCTCCGACCCCATCCAGCGTTGACCTTCAGCAGGAAGCCTGGGCCTGCAGCCCTGCCTTCCTCCCACGAGGAACCTGCAGCTTATGGTGCATTAGCAAAGGAGACTTAGCAGCTGCTATCCAACTGCATAATAAATGATTCTGACTTGGAGCCAGCATTAATGTTTCCACACACAGAACTGTGTTCTGGGTTAAAGAACAAGCACAGGGCCTGACTTAAAGACACAAACCCACACGTGCAGGGCTGGGAATGTAAGGGAGGATAGCAGTAAAGCTCTCAAAAGCTGCACTGCAGTTCGCTCAAATCCATCACAAAGAGAGCTGGGCCGAGTCTCAATTTCAGTTCGACTTCAAAGAGAGGGGGTGAAAAAGGGAGTGGACAGCAATGCAAAAGAAGGACAGAATAAAGAGGACGGTGGAAAACTTTCTTTACCTTTCCGTCCCCTCAGGCTGCAAAAATCTCATTACTCACTTTCTGCCGTCTCCCTGGAGCGAGCCGAAAGTAAATGGCGGCTGCCTTTACATCAAAGTGCTGAGTAATGCGAAGGAAGCTGCGCCGTTATTCTGCTCTAATAAAAACCGTTAGTGGAGACGCGCAAGCCTTTGAAATAGGTTTGTCCGGATTTCACAGCCTTCTCTGATGAGCGCTGGGGCGTCTGCCAGCTGCTAATTGTGAGCTAAGAAAGCGTCAGGCAGCAATAGTTCATGGACCTTAGTGGCTGAATTGGGTGTGGAATGTCTTTTTGTTTCGTTCAAGACAAGTTTCATGCACTTCATCAGCGCTTTATAGGTATTGTGCTCGAGTATAAATAACAACCGACGTTCCCTGAGAGGTTTCTTCTCCTTCTTTTTCTGCTGCTACTTCTTGCTCACTCCTGAGCCTCCCACAAACACTGCCAGGAAAGCCGAGTCAAAAAGCCGGCCACACACCATCTTTACAAAACACAGAACCTCCTCGTCTGCTTAGTAATGGTAACAATCGTCTGACGAGGATCCTGTAAGTGCATTACTCAATGCTTTTCTATTCTGTTTTTTCCCCTCACCTTTGACTTCTTCGAGAGACGAAATGAAAATTAACTGTATGTGTGCTCATATCTTTGATTCACGTCAAGTGTGCCAGAAAGGGCGAGTAACAATAACAAGGATGGGAATGAGATGGAGAAAGAGGGAGGGAGAAAACAGAAAATAGGCCAAAGAGACACAGAGAGAGAGAGAGAGAGAGAGAGAGAGAGAGAGAGAGAGAGAGAGAGAGAGAGAAGAAAATACAGACAGACAGCATCAGAAATATGGCGAGAGGGCATGAAAGGCCTGAAAGACACTTCCTGTGAGGTCCTGGTGCTAGGAGCGTGTATCTGCACTCCACAGCATGTAAGCTTCAACATTAATAATGCTTCTGCATCTCAGAGCCGAACAGACATCAGAGCGATACAATACTGCTGCAAAACAACAAGCTTCGCCCCGGTGCACATGTGCGTGCGTTTTGCAGACGCTATATGATGCACTCGCTGTGTGCAGAGCACGACAGATACTGAAGTAAACCCCAGAGCTTTGTGGGAAACCACATTGCCTGACATTCTTCTAACCATACAAACGCAAGAGAATGACTGGTCTCTATATGACACTGCAGAGAAAATTCAGGACGCTCTCATGCCGTGATCACAAACCATTACATAAAAATGCACCCAAAGTTTGTCCTGGATATTTCAGATATTTCAAGAGGACGCATAATACATGCTGTAGGACTTGTGCTTGTATGCGGTAAGAGAGAGCTGTTTTGTGCTTGACCTGAGTCAAGCTTTCATCACTCTTGATCTAGGTCACACCCAATGTGAGCATCTGACCATCACATACCATATGTGGTTCTTCCTCAAATTGTTGCCTAGGGTTGTAAAATGCAGACGATTGCATTGAATGTCTGTGTATGCTGTAGAGCTGCAATTTCCATTCAAGCTGGGATTAAAGACTTATTCAGACTGCATTAGTGTTACATTAGGAGTAAGGAATAAATCCATCATGTTAGTCTTTTCTAATGGATTGTACTTTTTTTCTCTTCTGGTAAAATAACTAATAGATATAGCGGCAGGTAATCATCAAGATAAAATATCTAGATAAATCATCGATGGAAAAGAAATTCCTTCATGCTTTTTCTTTCACTTTTCTCTTGCCAGGTATTCAAGTTTCAACAACAAAAATATAAACCGTGTAGCTTTTTATTGCTCAAACTTGAGCTGAGGAGTTCACCTGAGGCTGAGACTCTATTCAGACTGGATTAGGTGTGATAATGTCTTGATTATCCGCTGATTAAGGTTTTTATTCTTCTCAGTCATTTTTTTTTATTTATTTTTTTTACATACACTCTATTGCCAAAGGTTTTGGGACACCCAGGGGTTTTGAATTCAGGTGTTGGCCTCGGCATCTTAGTTCCAGTGAAAGGAACTCTTAATGTTTCAGCATACCAAGACATTTTGGACAACTTTATGCTCCCAACTTTGTGGGAACAGTTTGGGGATGACCCCTTCCTGTTCCAACATGACTGCACACCAGTGCACAAAGCAAGGTCCATAAAGACATGGATGAGCGAGTTTGGTGTGGAGGAACTTGACTGGCCTGCACAGAGTCCTGACCTCAACCACATAGAACACCTTTGGGATGAATTAGAGCGGAGACTGCGAGCCAGGCCTTCTCGTCCAACATCAGTGCCTGACCTCACAAATGCACCTCTGGAGGAATGGTCAAAAATTCCCATAATCACACTCGTAAACCTTGTGGAAAGCCTTCCCAGTAGAGTTGAAGCTGTTATAGCTGCAAAGGGCGGGACAACTCCGTATTAAACCCTAAGGATTAAGAACGGGATGTCATTAAAGTTCATTAAATGTGCATGTAAAGGCAGACGTCCCAAAACTTTTGCCAATATAGTGTATGCTTTGAATTCCCTCAGAGATCTTTTGCAATATTTGGGATATAAAAAACACAATTTAGACCTCTAGAGCACATCCATAATTATTACTGTGAAAGGAAAAAAAAAAAAGTTCTTAATCATTAAATCAATATAAAAAAAAAAAAAAGCATAAAAACACTTGTTCTTTGTGGAAACTAAATCGTTACACAAACAACATGATCTAATAAGCCATCTGTTTTCTACACCAGAACAAGAGCAAACAGATGGAGGGCCATTACTGTGGCCTTGAACAGAAAACTGCATTCAGTCATCACACAGCTGAGTTCAGTGTTGTGGTCAGCGCTGTAGGATCGCTCTCTATTCGGAACTGGGTTTATGACAAGTACACGCAAATGACTGCGAGGATTAATCATGACGCACGCTGTGGAGTAAATAAATGTTTATTCATCTGCAAAGACTGAAGATGCTATCTATATTTAAAGAGTGGATATCGGGTAAAGGGGCGGGGACTTCTGCAAAGACACTGTGAATGCATACATGTGTGTGTGTGTGTCAAAACTCACTGATCCCCTGCTGCAGTGTGTGACTGGTCTCAGGTGGCTTGTGCAGGGTTAATGGGCCAAAGAGGATCGGAGAGAATCGCGTCCTTTTGAACAGAGAATCAGTCCTGCCTCTGGCTATAGCAACATCTCGAGTGACAGCTTCCTCTCCAACACACACACACACACACACACACACACACACTCATGCCTCCCTCCACTTGTAGGTCTTTGATCTAGCTTGCAGCGAAAAGAAGAGCTCTACTGTCACACATTCCTCTAGCGCCGGGGTAATGGAAAGTTCACCCATGCCCTTTCACTCTATCACACACACACACACACACACGTCTAAATGCATCAAAACTGATCACTCTTGCCAATCTTATAATCAGTTGTTGCCAAACGTAGCCCTCTGGTTCAGTTCAGTTTAATTTGTACATTATTTATTAGTAAATCGATCTATAAAGGAAAAAAAATTGTAATCCTTGACCAAGGGCTTTAATGTAAAAGGAAATACGGGCACGAGAGGAATAAGGTTCTTCAGAGACGTGATTAAATGATGTTGATTATTTTCCTACAACAGCTTTGCCCTTCAGTAGTGTTCAGCTGAACTCGTCTTTTGACGCATTTGTGCTGAGATCCGCTTCATCAATAAAAAAATGGCTTCGTTTGTTTTCATTCGTTCATCGAAGTCTGTCTGAGACCCTGAACAGCTCGATGCATCAGTTAGCATGATGCTAAACCGGTAGCTATAAGCGTCCTTAAACTCCACCGTGTCTTTAGCGTGGTTCCTGCTTCCTGACACGGCTTCTCTCTCACGCTGGCTGCTTTCTATTTAAGGAATGAGCAGTGACAGAAGATCATGCTGGGCAATCAGGTAAAATGAAGGGGAAAGCGCAGGAAGACGAGTGAAGGCTGTAACCGGATTGATTAGGGTTTAATTATTGATCAGGTTATTGAGCGTGAGAGAGGAAAGGAGAAGAGATTCAGGGCTCTTAGAGCTACTGTCAATCACCCTCTCCTGCTGGAGTGAAAAAATATATACAGTCACATTTATATAAATATATAAACACACAGCACTGAGCACACGTTATACACAGTGAAAGAACATCAGCATGGTGTCCCAGGTCCGTGTAGAAGGTCCGAAATTGTACAACGTAGCTCCAAAAATAAGTAATAATATTACTGCACCCAAAAATAAATGTATTTCAAATTTATATCAATTAAGATATAAATTATATTTTTAAAAAAAACCTTAATTTGATTGGGACAATATCCAATTTAAGTCATTTGGGATAAATACATAAATAAATAAAATAAATAAATAAAACATCTCAAATGTAATTTAATAAAAATAAATAATAATTTAATTTAATAATAAATAATTTTTTTTATTTAATAAAATTGAAAATAAAATCACAAAAAAATATTCAAATGTATTTTTTTTAGAAAGAAGTCCCAATTAATTTAATTGTAAGAAGAAGAAAAAAAGTTTTCTTATATGGTCATTGGAGAAGAAAACTAATATCATGTATTTAGAAAAATAAAACAATAAAACAGTTTTATTTCATTGAAAAAATAAGTCACATTTTATTTATCTGGGAAATAAACAAAAAAAAACATTTAATATAATAGAAGAAAAAAAAAACTAATAAAAAAATTCAATCAAATTTAATTGAGAGATTTTTTTTAAAGGTTTTATTTAATTGGGAAAGAAATCAAATGTTCATCTCATAGAAAATCAAATGAAATTTAATTGAGAAAAATAAACCGTAAAACAAGTCATTTGATTTCGTAAAGACAAAAAAAAAAAAAACAACTGAAATGTAATTTGAGATCGAGGAATAAAATCTAAGTTAATTTAACTAGGGGAAGAAAACTGACTAACACACACACGAGTAACACGGTGGTGTTAATGATCAAAGCGAACGTGCTACACTCTATCCACACTGCTGCAAAAAATGAGAGAGCAGAGCATCATGGGATATCAGCGGTCCTCCAAGTCAGAGCGCCTCTCCTGGATGGACGCGTTCACTACAGCCACACAGCGTGGCTCGTCTTATTGCTGCCTGTCCGGGGGGGCGAGCAGTGGGTGAGAAATGAACAGAATAAGAGGAGAGAGGATTACAGTTTAGCACTCTCAGTTGGAGAGTGGAGCTACACCTGGCAGGGCATCTTCCCACACACACACACTCGCACACACACACACACACACACACACACACACACACACGAAAAGTGAGAGAGAGAAAGAGAGAGTGTAAGGGCCTGTGCTGTATACTTTATCATCCATATGTAATCATATCAAGCGACGCAGAACGCACAGCTCACAGCAGCTTTATAAAAGGAGCTGGATAATCAGTGCTAGCTTTTAAACGTTATTAACGCTGCTCCTAAAACAGGTCCTTATACACCAACCAGGCATAATATTATGACCACCTGCTTAATATCGTGTTGGTCCCCATTTTGCTGCCAAAACCGCCCTGACCTGTCATACTCTGTGTATTCTGACACCTTTCTATCAGAGCCAGCATTAACTTCTTCAGCAATTTGAGTAACAGTAGCTCGTCTGTTGGATCGGACCACACGGGCCAGCCTTCGCTCCCCACGTGCATCAGTGAGCCCTGGCTGCCCACGACCCTGTCACCGGTTCATCACTGTCCCTTCCTTGGACCACTTTTGATAGATACTGACCACTGCAGACCGGGAACACCCCACAAGAGCTGCAGTTTTGGAGATGTTCTGATCCAGTGGTCTAGCCATCACAATTTGGCCCTTCGTCAAACTCGCTCAAATCCTTACGCGTGTCCATTTTTCCTGTTTCTAACACATCAACTTTGAGGACAAAATGTTGACTTGCTGCCTAATATATCCCACCCACTAACAGGTGCCATGATGAGGAGATAATCAGTCTTATTCACTTCACCTCTCACTGCTCACAATGTTATACCTGTTAGTTTTGCTGTAGTGTTGGAGCGCTGTAAAAATGCGCAAACGACTTTCAGGATAAACGTATGATTTTTTTCTTTAGTGGAAGGCGTCTCCGGTGTCAGGGCTTTGTAAAAGTAAAATGTCTGACCTCTTCAGGACAAAAGAGTTTGCACTTTCACTGTATTTTGTATCTTAGTAACTTCAAGAGAGTGGAAAAAAGGTTATAGTTTATAGCTGCTATAACGTAAGCGGTAACAGGAACTAACTTATTTCACAGACACTTATTAAACCTAGCTGTAAAAGGAGCACAAGTATAGCGTGTCGTTCGGTGATTAACAGAACATTTGCTGTGGAGACAAATAAAACTCTTTAAGCTGTGCTGTTATTGTGTGTTCTAGGAAAACCAGAGAGGATAGAAAATGAGAGACGGGCAATCGTGCAAAGGTTTAAATGTCAAGATGCACTCTCTCTAAACAAAAGAGTCGTTGTGTCGGGAGCTAAAGCGCCGAGCTCCAACTAACCACAACGCTAATGAGGAAACATTTAATGCTCTGTCTCAAATGTGCATTCTGTAATTCTTTAAATGAGGATGGAAAAAGAAAAAGCAGAGAAGAGTGATTTATGTGCTTTTGGCCTGTTTCCCTAAAATGATGAGGCATCAAACAGGTCATCGTAGTTGTTATGTAGGTCAACTGGAAGTAATCTGCTGACCCTGAATGACATGATCTCCCTGTGTCCAAACTTTAATTTGTCCCTCTCAGTGTGCTGGAATTCCAGAGTGCTTAACATAATCCTGCTCTGAGCTCATGAACATGCAATACGTGTACACACACACACACACACACACACACACACACACACACACACAGAAAAGAGAGGACAGTTTTGCACAATCACATCTGTAACACTGTTCAACTGAAATAACATGTAGAGACAAATACAAAAGCAAAACACTCGATGTGTGAATCTCTCCTGCCTGCACTATACAACACTACACAATGCAACACAACACCATACAATAATAATCTGTTATAATGTGTTTAGTGCAGCCATTGATAAAATACAGTGTGATTTCCATGTGTTCCATTTTTATGACCTAATTTATAATGATATGATGCAGTACAGTGAAATATAATCTGGACCAGTCACAGAGGCCACACCCAGTTTACTGGTACTAAGCTCCAAAGGACACACCTACTTATCTGGGACTAACAAGATCAAAGGCCACGTCCCCCTTTCAAATGGACCAATAAACACAAAGGCCATACCTTTCTCAGTTGGACCAACAAGAACAAGACACAACCCTCCCAATTGAACCAACAAGCACAAAGGCCACACCCCTTCCAAATGGACCAACAAGCACAAGAAACACACCCCTTCTAAATGGACCAACAAGCACAAAAGACACACCCCTTCCAACTGAACCAACAAGCACAAAGGCCATACCCATTACAAGTGGACCAACAAGCACAAAGGCCACACCCCTTCCAATTGGACCAACAAGCACAAAGGCCACACCCCTTCCAATTGGAACAACAAGCACAAATGCCACACCCCTTCCAACTGGAACAGCAAGCACAAAGTCCACACCACTTCCAACTGGACCGACAAACACAAAAGACACCCTTTCCAATTGGAACAAATAAGCACAAAAGCCACACCCCTTCCAAGGGCCTCACTTCCTCCACGGTCACTCACAAAAACAAATACACAAGGACTGATATATAGAGGCCACGCCTCTTACACTGTGACTGACAAGTATTCACCAAAACTGATGCACAGAAGCCCCACCCCCTCATTTGGAAATGACAGGCACATACTGTAGGCCATGCCTTCAATGTTACAGCTAAAACACTCAGGGTCCATTCCTCATTCACTGTTACTGACACACAGAGACCACACCCCTTTACCAGGAATAATGCACTGGAGTGGACTGGATTGTACTACTCAGGAGACATTTAAAAAGCCGGGATGGTTATGGAAAGAGACGTCCTGAGCTTTAGAACTACCAGAACTACCATCTACACAACAATACACAACCTTTTGTGTGCTGTATTTAGTGCAGTTAGCTGCATTTAGTACAGAAAATTAGCAACACCTAGTCAATGTTTGGCAAATTATTAAACACAAAATGAAATCATTATGTGCTTAAAAAAAGCAAACTGACGTCAACCAATCAAATTTCACAGCCTTAATATAATCCAGACATCACCATAGCTCTTGCATGGCAGCCCAGTGATGGCTTTTGTAAATGTTGAGATCGCTGAACCATATACTTTTACACCTCCTCAGAATATCAATCTCGTTCTAGGGAGGGTGAGAGGACAGCCTGTGTATTTTCCATTTACTCTTTATTCATGTCTACAGACACGTCCAGAGTGTACCTGTCCATCAGTGAAGTTCCTTTAGGTATGCGTCATCAAGCCAAAGGCCAAGGAGTGAAAGACAGAGAAAGGAAGAGAGAGAGAGAGAGAGAGAGAGAGAGAGAGAGAGAGAGAGAGAGAGAGAGAGAGAGAAAGAGGGAGGATGAGAGAATGCCCTGTGTGTGTGGTTTGTAGCTGAATGCTGAATGAAGCCTGTGCTTGAAGGGAAGCCACTCTTCCTGGCCGACGACTCTTGACTGCGACGGTGCGGTACGCCGCCGAGCGATATAAATATCCGAGTAGCCTCAAACCCTTTCCTCTATCTGGCACGCTCGGCTCAACGAAGATGTTCCTGCAAAGCTAAAAGCTCTAGAATCAGAAAGCCGCTCGATGTCATTGTGCTGCACAGATAAAAAGAGCGATTATTCACCGCACAATGCTGAGTTGGGAATGAAATGCGCTTTGCAGCTCGTCGCTTTTTCTCTCGCTGTCTCAGAGTATTAAATATATCCTCCCGTCATGGCCTGCAGTCGAAACCATGAACAGAATCAACAGGGGGAAAAAAAGAAGAAACAATGAGTTGATTCTGAAGCTCTGCTACAGTGTTATGAAAAAAAAATATGCTGCTGTTTTTGTCAGAGGCTGGAAAATTGCTCTGTGGTGAGCCGTAAAACTTCATAACACATTTGATCGCTGTTGTTTACGTGATAGCCTACGGTATCGCGCCTTCGCGAATGATCCGAGGCACGATGTATCTGACGCGCTCTCGCTTTTTAATCACCACTCAAACCTGATGGACTCGAGCACACGGATTTCTGGCTGCAGACGGCTTTGGCGAGTCCGACTCCCGACTCGTCCTCCGCCTCCGACGTGGCTGGTATCCCAGACAACTGTCAAAGCTCCGCAACCACCTGTTTCTATAGGCACCTCACTAACGAGAAGCGCATTAATGAGCTATTTTGAAAAGCGAGGGAGGAAAGGAGGGGGGTGAAGCCAGTCCAAAGTGATGGGGTACTTGCTATTAATTATTCATATCAGGAGAATTATTATCAGGAGTGGCACGTTTTGAATGAATAATTGATTGTGTGCTGGCAGATCCGTGGTAAAAGATGCAGTGATGCCAATGATGGACAGGAGCTGGGAGGGACGTCGCGGGAGAAAAAAAACTCCTCTGGGGACAGACAGCACACTTTCTTTATAGTGTTCACGGGACACTCGGGCTAATGATCTGGGTCGCCTGGAAAGTTATTCATGAGGTTTTTTTTTTTTCTTCATTTTTTCTAGGCCGTAGATTGATTTCCCAATTGGACTTGTTCTGAAACATGCAAAAGACATTTACTTCAAACTCTTAGTTTTTGCCTAGGTCCTAATTTACAAAGCAGTCTGAAGAGTGGGTTCAGTCACAATAGATCTTTTGTGACGTTTATTTCTAGTCAATTTTCACAATTGTGTTTGACTGTATTAAGCTTTAACGAGGGGATTTGCATCGTTGACCAGTAGCTCAATTAGAGACATGGTCTTTTATATTGCATGTAAGATTTCACACAATGCTTCCTGTCAATTTATTCCATGAAAAGACATAGTATTAATGCAGCTGGTCGGCGGGTCAGATTAGATGCAGAGGAAATCATCAATTCATTGACTGACGCAAATAAAAGTGCTGCCCCAGTGGTATGGTTGACCTGGAAGCCTATTTGACCAGGCTAAGTGGTAGCTAACGTAATGCACCTAATGTATGGCAAGCTAGTTATGGCCTTGTTGTGCCTTGGCCAATGATTCAGCTATGAAACCTAATGTTTCATTCCTGCATTGTAAGATAATATGCGCTAGCATCTTTACTTTGGTGTTTTTATCTTTCACAGTCATGAGGCTGAGGTTATTGCATGCTGTGCTTTATTTTGCTCAGTTTTGCTGGTGTTTCTGAGCCAACACAAATACAAATAAGAATTGTACAAGAATCAATAAGGAGTAGGGGATCTTGAACCTTCTTTTCTGCTGAGACAATAACAATTTAGTGATCCAGTCTGCTTGTTTCGTGTACCTGGGACAGTCCTCTTTTCCAATAGTTCCTCATGTTCCACAAATTGAACGTAATCTTCTTGCTAATCATCAGATCCTGCCTTGGTTTCAAAGGAGACATAAGCTAGCATCGAACGCATGCTCCTGATCAGACCAAAGAAAAGCCCACTTCCGCATCAGAGTCCATTCAGTCAATCATTACCGGCTCGGAGCCTCGTTTCTACCGGAGAGGCACTGACCTCAACCGCTAATAACACGGCAGCCTGACCTCGCACCAGCTAATGCCTCGGCCGACCTTCAAACATGGCTGCTCTTTCTTTGCTCAGCAGTCTCCTCTTCCTCCCCTGGCTGCTTTAAAAACAGCTATTGAAGCTTGTGCTGTAACCTTTGCAGAGCTTCAGCTCATTAGGAACACCATTGTTTCTTAGCAACTTTGTCAAGGCGGCGTGCCGCAGTGCTGCAAGCGGTGGAGCTCTGCGGCTTGGCAACCGGCTATTTTCAGCCGAACGGTCTGAACGGATTCCAGGAGCTGTTGGTACAGTACATGCGTATGGTGGAGGTGTGAGGCTAATGAGGGACAGGAGAAGAAAAGCATATGAACGGCAATCATGCAGTCAGATCATGCAGTCGATTGCTGGGCTTTTGCCTTAATCTAACAAATTGTACGTCCATGCTTGTATCTACGTCCTGGTAAAAGATCTCTGTGTGTGGCTAATTATGTCGACACCAAGCAAAGCATTATGGCTTAATGCTATTCAATTAAACGGTAATGTCCCAACCTGAAAGCTTTTACAAGCTTTGTAGCAGGTCAAGCTAAAGAAAACCAAATTGCGCAAATGCTGCAGAACAAAGAAGGCATGGGCGAATGATTAAGAGCCCTGAGTTTACTGAAGAATTAAAAAGGGAGGATGTCTTTTCTTGTGGCATGCCTCATTTTTCATGCCAGGACACAAAAGACATCAAAGTTGTGCTCTTGCCCTTTCTTTTACAAAGGCAAGCTGCTTAAGTATTATCTCAAAAAAAAAAAAAAGAACGTTTCAAAAAACCAGGGCGTGCTCGCGCCTGGAATTACGGCTTTCTGTTCCAACGGCGCTCACATCATTCACCCGGTCTTAATTGAGCAATGCAAATCATCTCAGGACGACGAGACTGTTAACATCTGCAGCCTCATTGCCGCCATCATTACAACAACACAAAATAAATTGATCCTTGTGTTCATTTAAATGACAGCAAAGCTCGTTCCAGGTCTAATTAAAACTAGGAGAGAGGCTGATGCGCCCTCGGATGTGACAGCGCGTTTACGCCAAAGCGTCCTCTGGAGAGCGCGTGTTCGTGTGCAATGATTTTCTGATGAATATAGAATGACTAGGTGAATTCTGGTCCATCTGTGAATATTATGGGCTGCGTCCCAAGGGCTGCTGTGATGAGGAGGGGAAGGAAGCTGGAAGAGCACAGCAGGTGCCCTCTTATACCCAAGAGAGGGCTTGCAATTAAGGAGAGTGATGTAGGCGAGGTGTACTCCTGATGTTAATGGAGAGGTTTGTCTTTCAGTCCCAGGACACGACACAGATAGAATGAGGCGAGTCGCGCAGATCATTACACAGCTGGATGACTACGAGGGTCTCCGAGGAGGTTCCCTGTGAGGTAGCAGGTTACAGGAAGTTCTTCAGAAGTTCAATAAGACTACTGGGAAGTATGGTTTGTGTAGATGAGTCCAGTGCTTCTCAAAGTGGGGTGAATGATCAAATTGCCCCTATGATGCTGCTCACAACTAGTCTAGAAGGTAAAGAAAGTATGCTCTCTGTGAGACTAGATAAAGCTAACTGTACAGTCACCCTCACAGTGTGTAAGTCTGTTTCCCCATTACATTTGCTTTAATGGAACATTTTCCAGTCCAGCTCCTGAAGGAATTCCTCCCTCAGAATTTGTTGCCCTTTAAAGCTAAATGTAATTCAGTCCTTGCACAGTGGTATAGTGAATTCCAGACTTGTTTTTTGGATGCTACTGATAATGAATAGTTTATAGCCTCCTGGTGGCCCAGTG
The DNA here is from genome assembly GCA_033459395.1 of Hemibagrus guttatus. NCBI lineage: Eukaryota > Metazoa > Chordata > Actinopteri > Siluriformes > Bagridae > Hemibagrus > Hemibagrus guttatus. The sequence continues at coordinate 3,911,892 of JAUCMX010000014.1, read as the reverse complement.
GCAGGATCCCGCACTCGCATTGCCACGGTCCGGGTTCGATTCCCAGGCAGGGAGATAACCCAACCACTGAAGAGTTAACTCTCAGTGACCCAAGCCTGGAGAAAATGGGAGGGTTGCATCAGGAAGGGCATTCGACGAAAAAACCTGTGCCAAATCGAAACATGCGGAGCGAATGATCCGCTGTGGTGACACTGAACAGGGAGCATCCTCCACCCTGATGGACAAGAGCGTCCATGCTGCACGCGCTCAGTTTCAGTAATAAGATCCCGATTTGACATTTAATAAACTGGTTTATTTATGTTCATATATATATATATATATATATAGTAGTGTAGCTTAAGAAAGTCATTTGGAATAATTGGTAGCCTTCATATGGCTGTTATTTACATAGTGGTCTTTGCTCTAGATTATTATCATTTAACACACAAAGTAGGGGAGGATAGTGATGTCCAGAAATATTTTAGAAAAGGTCTAGAAAAGACCTTTTTTTTTTTTTTAAATGATCGAACCAGTACACAAGTCTGTCCACGATCCCGATTATTCCAAGGACACGCGACTTTGAGACTCGTCTCTCCACAAATTTAATCACTTTAATAAAAGTCACACGGAACTGAGTGACCTATCGATGATCTATGATCAATGATTTCAGCTCAGGGCAAAAGTTCATCATCATATTGATAAATTAACAGCGCTGTTTATCATTCGTTTACGAAGATCAACCAGCTCTGTTTATCTCCCATGTAAAAGTGGGGCAGATTATTTAAATGTAAGGGACATTAGTGTTGAGCTGTCTGCTTCGATATATTATAATGCATTGCAGGGCTTTAATAGAAAATCAATAGCGAGACAAGCCCGTCACCTTCGAGTCGACGCAAACGCAATTTTCACATTGACATGTGGAGGGTGTGCGAGATTGATTCAGCGTGCCGGAGGATTTCAATATTGTTTTCCGTGAGCTCATTGACTCGCACACGACGACCCCGGCATTATCTGTTAAAGCCCACAGTCTGGCGAAAGGATTAATCTTTCCTTCCCAACCCCTCCCTCTTTTGTATCCCACTTCACTTCCTCTTTCCATTCTTCTCCATCTCTCAGACTAAGCGCAGTCATTAGGGCAAATATCCCCGCAAGTCTGGCGAATTTATTTAACGAGTGCCGTTTCCACAGTCGTGTCTCTGAGATCATTTTCTAAGGTAGCGCACGTTCTGAACACTTCGTTAACGGTTTCCTTCACAGCCTTTCACGTTCAGAAACTCGCTGTCGTGAAGATCTGAACACACCCCAACAAGGGCTAAGCTTAAACCTGGTGCTTTGACATGCTTGAATTGACAGAAAAAGTTTCATGCCGTTTGAACGCCAAAAATAAGCCCCGAGAAATATGACTTTTTAAAGCTGATTCAAATTTCAGGGAAAATAATTAGATGACGGTTTTCTTTTTCACTGAAATCTCCATGTTCACCATGTCACACTGAAATTTCCATTTTGCTATTTCTCACGGAAACCTTAACGTTTGTAATGTCTCCCTGAAATCTCCATCATTTCTCCCTGAAATCTCCATGTCCATCATTTCTCCCTGAAATCTCCATATCCATATCCTTGAAATCTCCATGTCCATCATTTCTAACTGAAACCTCCGTGTTTGTAATTTCTCACTGAGAGCTCCCTCATTTCCTCTCATCGCTACACAAACCCTCACACATCCCAGGTGGATGCTGACGCAGATATTCCCCACCAAACACGCGTGCATATTGCTGACCCTGAAGTGTTAAGCCGAAAACTTGCATAAACCCTGAAAGGCACAGGGGAGGAGGTATAAACCAATACCGGCAGTACCGGTTGAGCTTTCAGTATCCCTTGTGCATTTGTATCAAAAAATAGGCCTCATTAAAATAAAGCTGATGCTTGCACAGATCAATCTATAAAGGCTGAAATAAGGCATTTTGGCTCACAGGTGAGGATGCAGAGTAAAATCCGTGATAAACCTGATCATTAACTCACCTTCCCGAAGTCCCTCACGTCAAACAGGTCGAAGGGGTCAAAGAGCTCGCTGTTCCTCAGACCGAACTTGTCGTGGCACACCTTGAGGAATGTCCGGATGTTCTTCAGACACAGAAACTGAAATAAAAGAAACGGAGAAGATTAAGCAGATTCTCCCTGACCTCGGCTCATTTTCATTTCAGTGCTATAACCATTACAATATTGCTACGATAGCAGGCAGCATGATCATGCTAGTTCTGGAGCGGATTTAATTTCCTGCTCTGCCGTCTTGTTTCCTGGTTTCAGTATGGGTGATTATGCGGTGCCAGATGTCACTCTGCTCGAGACGAGCTGAAGTGGAGAGAACGCTCATGATGAACCTGAACCAGCTCGGGTCTAGAGTGACTAGAGTGTCATTTATTTCAAATCTGTGCAGGAACAAATGAGCCAGTTGTATGGTGCACATGCTGCACTATAGATTTCTTTATTAACTCGTATTTTTCTCCTGATATAATAAACCTAAGCTTGTTTTGGGGGTTTTTTTTTTCTATTAACATGGCACGATGCAGCTAGAATAGGTGTTGCTTTGGAACTAAATCATTTAGATGACATCTATCATCTACGGTCGTATCTTGCTCCTGTTTTTCTTAGTAATTCAGCACTTGCCTTTTTATTCACAAATGCACTTCTAGAGGAACGGTCAAAAATTCCCCACAAACACACTCCTAAACCTTGTGGAAAGCCTTCCCAGAAGAGTTGAAGCTGTTATAGCTGCAAAGGGCGGGCCAACTCCGTATTACATTCATGTGCATGTAAAGGTAGACGCCCCAAAACTTTTGGCAATATATTGTATCTCTCTTCCGTCAATGATAATGGTAGAATAATTGATAAATTGATAAAAAGGTGATGATTTTTATATTTCTAGCTGTCATTTTATGATACCATCTGGTTATCACACCAAAATCGATTCCTATGATATGTAGATACAGAAAGATACATGTGACTGTAATCCATCTAATCCTTAATGGACAACATACACAGTCTGGTGCATTGTGGAATAAAAAGCTGGTGGTGGTAGGCAACAATCAAGTGACAGCCTTAACCATGGAACAGTTCAGTCTTCACGGTTTACTCTACAATCCCAAAGTCAATGAATTGATTCGTGTTGATCCATGACTTGCACGTACACACATCTCGGTAACAACAAAAGCAGTCATGGAAGCAGACGCTGGGCTTATTAATAAAAGTAAAACCCTTAGAATAGACTTGCGGGCTCTTAAATACGCCAACATATAAACAAATCGAGAACCGAGAGCCCATATTCCAGCATCCTCATGATGCCATTATTAACCAGCATTCACACAAGAACAACACACACTGCACTACTGTTTACAGCAATCACTCCAGTACCACAGCTCCAACCATCACCATTATGTCTAACAAACACTGGCATTATGCGCTGGTGCGAATGTGAGATTGACTATTATTCAATACACAAAGGCATACGACGATACTGCAATCACTGTGCTATAGACACAGCAGCCTCTTCATCAGTCTAGGTGAAGATGTGCGCTCTTACAAAGGGCCCACAGTTCAACCTTTCTCTGATTTAATAGTAAGCTGATGAGAATGTTAGAGCAGGGAAAAATGAGGACGGTGGCTCCTGCGGAGAAACCGAAAAAATGCTGTTCTACAAAACCAGTCTCCTATAAAACACCTTCCCACAAACAAGCAAGAAAAGAGTGGAAAAAGGTTTTAAGAAAAGTTTTAAGGAGCCTCTGAGGTGATGGTGGTTAGTTTTTAATAAGGCAATGCCGCGAATTAACAGATTGAGGCCGTGAGATAACATATTGTGCCCACTAGAATATATTGAGGCTATAATAAGATATGTAGGCAATGAGATAATACAATGAGGCCCAGAGATATTATAGGAGTGAAATATTTCAAAATATATAATAGTAAATACAATAACCAGGCATAACATTATGACCTAATATTGTGTCGGTCCCCCTTTTGCTGCCAAAACAGCCCTGGCCCATCATGCAGTGTGTATTCTGACACCTTTCTATCAGAACCAGCATTAACTTCTTCAGCAATTTGAGCAACAGTAGTTCGTCTGTTGGATCGGATCACACGGGCCAGCCTTCGCTCCCCACGTGCATCAGTGAGCTTTGGCGGCCCATGACCCTGTCTCCGGTTCGCCACTGTCCCTTCCTTGGACCACTTTTGATAGATACTGACCACTGCAGACCGGGAACACCCCACAAGAGCTGCAGTTTTGGAGATGTTCTGATCCAGTGGTCTAGCCATCACAATTTGGCCCTTCGTCAAACTCGCTCAAATCCTTACGCTTGCCCATTTTTCCTGCTTCTAACACATCAACTCTGAGGACAAAATGTTCACTTGCTGCCTAATATATCCCACCCACTAACAGGTGCCATGATGAGGAGATAATCAGTCTGTCTTATTCACTTCACCTGACACTGCTCATAATGTTATACCTGATCAGTGTATCTTAAGAGATGATATGTTACGATCACAAGATAATATATCGGCATCAGTAGGTAATATTTTTGGGTCATAAGCTTACATACTGAGGCATAATAAATATATGATGTATATAGGATATATGATATTGAGTCCATGAGACTTTTATATATATAAGCAATGATCGATTGCATAAGACAATATATGAAGGACATGAGATAATATAATCGCACAGTAAGATTATGAGATAATATACGGGGGCCATGGTTTATTACACCGGGTCACGAGATAATATATTAATGCTATAGTATAATCTAGTGAGATACAGGATAACTTATAGAGACCATGAGATAGTATAATGAGGTCACAGGATAAAATGTCAGGTCCATGATGAAATATATGTGGGTCATGAAATAATATATTGAGGTAATGAGATAATATATCAGGTCCATGAGATAATATACTGAGGCCATGATTACATAATATATTAAGGCTATAATATAATCTAATGAGATACAGGATAAGTTATAGAGACCGTGAGATATGTATTGAGGTCACAGGATAAAATATCAGGTCTATGCGGCAATATATTTGGGTTATGAGATAATATATAGAGGCCATGAGACAATACTGTATATTGAGGCCATGAGATAAAATATTGAGGTAACAATATAATATATCAGGTCCGTGAGATAGGAAATCTGAGGTCATGAGATAATGAGTGCAGTATCATCGGTCATCTCCATGCTTCCTGTGGTGCTGTAGAAAAAAACATGGGGCTGGAAAATATGAATTTATGTCCACACGATATTAAACCACGCCTGCGAGTCTCTTAATTCTACATTCCTCGAATAAAAGTACATCCTCTGCTGTGATCGGTTCGGAGAGCTTTTTATGCACCTTTTAATTGGATGTAAAGACATTTTTTGCAAGCAGACTAATTTTGTGCACAGCACTGTCTTTGATAGTTTATTTCCTCTCTAGATAGCTTCATGGGTATTTGCATGACTCTTCATATGTGATGCTTGTAGACGTACATGTTCTATCTGAATCAAATCAGCAGAAAAGTTATGGGGTGGAGGTTTCATACAAGCTGTATATTCACCAAAGGCCGAGTCTGCTTCCTTTTTCAGCAGAATCCAAACAAATCAGAGACAAAGAAAGGGGGGAAAAAAAAAACAAAGCTGAGAGGTAGCGGTGAAGATGTGGTCGAACAGCAGACGAAAGAAAACAAATAACAAAAAGCTGTCATCCTTTGACAGTCTATCCCGAAGCTGTGCCGTGCTCACACACAGAATAATGCATTAGCTTTCTCCTCCCGAGGTGCACCTTCCTCACTGATCCTGCTTCCCTACTGTGTTTCAGAGGGAGTTTACGGGGCATCTCCTAACACCAGAAATCGACAAAATCTAACGCTGCACAGACTGAGAGAGCAGATGTGACTACAGGGATAGAAGAAAAATCTCGATGTGAGAGAAAGAAAGAGTAGGAACTCCTTAGAGAAGGTTGTTGTGTCTGAGTGGGATGGAAAAAAGGAGTAAAAGCAGGTCGAGAGGATGAACAGCAGTCTGGTAGACTGATCTTTAACCCAGACGGTGAGACGCTCCCAAAACACTGGTGAAAGAGTCAGAGCATCTGTCAAATAGAGTGATAGTGAAGCATGGGTTCAAACAGGCAGGAAGACGTTCACACAGTAAGTCTGAGCCAAAAAGTGAGTGAGTCAGCGGTGAGGTGATGTATCAGTCAGAATGAAAGGCACCTGTGAGTACACTTTTGTATCTCGCGACTGAATCACCACAAACCTCCTGAGACTGAGAAGGAAAGGGCGGAGGAGATAAGCGCACCCAAACAACCCCCACCTTTAACGACCAAGCACACAAAGACTGTGCAGCTTTTGACACCAACTCAGGATCTATGCACCACACAAAAGGCAAATATAATGCAACATGCTTCATGTCAAAGAAGTAAACTTTACAGACGTTTGCTCAACAGTTTAACGGGAAGCTTTTATGGATAATTCATCAACAACATCCCATATAAGGGAAGCCTTTCCTGTGGTGAAAAATGTGGACAGGCCTGGGCCTGCTGTTGCCTTGGGACCCCCCAAGGCAACAGCGTTTTGCAAGTACCCCGTCTCCCTGTAATCATCATCAACACACAAGTATGTCCCACAGGAGAAGTGCATTCCGGCTTAAACAAGCATGTGTGTACACACAGGTTCACGAGAACTACCAAAATCCGAAGGGCGCTGAATATCGGATTGGGCCAAATTGCCTTGAAGATTTCCAGGTCACACAGATGTTAAACCTTCTCTGGAGAAAGGCTCCACTTGGACTAATTGGAGAGGCAGACACAAGATGAATAATGCATGCTGGTAAGCAATATGCAAATCTGATAGCATTATCCAAGCATCATGCGTATCACAGGAACCCCTCCGTGACATTGCTGAATCAAAAGCAAAGGCCCCCTATAGGAAAACCATCTGTCTGAAAATCAAACACTTTGCATCAAATCTTACGATACAAAAAGATTCACTTTCAAGCACAGTGTAGGACATGCTGGAGGATACACGGACATCAGCGTTTATGATATTGGAGGTAGCGCTGGTTTGAAATGAAGGCTAGAACGTCTGCCGTCTCCTTTATACCACGTGGAAACAGCTTGGTCCAGGAGTTTGCTGCAGATCCACTGAATACAAAACATCAAAAGTACTACTAGAAAAATTAGCTAATGTAAACAAACCTAGTAGAAAGTGTATGTATGTATATGAGCTCTAACGAAGAAGAAATGTCTTCGTGCTTCTCTGCCCCTTCTGAACTAAAAGACCCCCGTTCAGGGGTATAAAACTTTGCATGAGGAAATGGATAAGAAGTCATGGGGTTTTACTCTCTAATGGCCCATCTATCTCTGACCGGCCAGATAATGTCAGCTTACAGTGGATCTTTATCACCATGTGCACCGCATGACCTCGACTATCAAACCTTATCAAGGCATTGTCAATGACGAAGAGTGGCAGGGTCTCTTTGATACAAGCCCTGCAAAATATCAGAAACTCGATCCAGACCAAGTGTCCAACCTACTGAAGGCAATCAGGACACCTCGTTTCATTCCATTTCACTTCATTTCCACTCCTGCTGACCTTAAAACACACTTGCGCTCTAAATATACAAGCCATAAATCAGTGGGTTCCCTGCCGGCTTGCAAAAAATGCACATGAACGCCTTCAGGGAATGTTTCTTGCGTTCATGTTCTGGCCTGCAGGTGCTCGCCTCTGTCCTGAACAGCACTGCAATCTATAGCAGTGTAAACCGCTGCCCTCTCATCGATATGTTTGTTGTAATGAGGTACTCAAGCAGGGTTACTTTCCCCTGGTTCTGCAGCTAGACCGCATTATTAGCCAAGGACCTTCATGTTCTCCATTTCCTTTTCAGTTCAAACAATGTGCAGCATGAAATCAATCCTACATATATTCTCCTAAGCACGGTCTAGTAGCAGTGACTCGAAAAGGGAATAGACTTGTTTAGAATCTTGAAGTTGGCTAGTCTACCTGGGGGATTCTTTAAGAGCTGTTCACAGAGAGTGCATACTGATTCAGACGGAACAGAGACCCTGGATGACGGCGACTCCATGCCAGTCCACAGGGAATCACCAGGCACCAGTGGCACAGCAGAATCCAAAAGGTAGATTGTAATATTCTTAAAGTTATATGACAAAAAAACTGAGATCACTGCAATTTGATGTGTAAAATCCAGATTGTTACCCCATAGCTCCTTGTGGACCTCAGCAGTTCTGTGTACTGGATGACAAAAACCTCAGTCTTTGAAAGGCTGAGTTGAAAATGGGGATGATTAAAGGGTCATGATTCAGGGCTGAGTGTCATCAGCATAACAGTGAAAGAACAAGCTGTGAAAGGGGATGACCGTCCCCAACAAGGACAAGCAAATATCCTGGAGATACACTAGCTGTCACCCAGCGTGACGCAATCTCCTCACTCTTCCCTGATCGTCTTGAGAAGATTCATACCTTCTTTATGTGGTGCCATTAGAACTGAAATAGCTTCAAAATTAATGACCACTCACCTTGACATATTGCCAATAGGTTTTTAAAAACTATAAGTGATGTGAATGCCTGAAACCCTTTATAGCCATTCTTGGAGAGCCTCGTGGTCAGGCTGGCTCCTCTATGCCCAGGCCACGATGACCTCAAAATTACTCCTCCGCAGCGTAATAAGGCCCGATTCTTTTATTCCTGGTGAATGAGGTGAAAGCCTGAGGAGGTTGAAAAGTGCCCAGCTAAAAGCTGCAGTTCCTGGGTTAATGAATGTCACAAGAAGACATGCAGAGAATGAGTGACTCCTGTGAATCAATCCTGTGGTATTTATGACGATGTGTCACGAGTGCCAAGAGCCACATCCATCTTCAACAGTGTCTTTCCTTACGCATTCATGGCTCACGGCACGATTCAAGCCTCCTGTGGCCTTATTCCCCATTTCACTGAGACATGCAAAGACCTGCTGTCGTCATTCTAAAGAATTCTGAGCTTGCATTAGTGGAGAAAGGGATCATCTTTCATTTATCTTCAGTAACCTCAGGGATCAGAGCTGGGGTAGATCTGGACCCAACCCTGGTACCACTGGGTGCAGGGGGAAGAAAAATCACAGGGTACCTGTGCAGGACACCCAGGCAAATGTCTCAAGGTTTAAAAACACATTAAAACCATTAACAATAAGTTCCATGCAAATCACTGAATGCTTTACAGCACTAAGTAGCCCATAAACATTTGTCTGGTGTCTTTGCCCTCCTGTATTTTACTCGAGTTCCCTGGCCAAACAATATTCCCTGACACTCTGTGTACTACAATAAGGTAAACGTGAGCTATAACAACGCTCTACTCATGTTACACGATAGCGGCAAATGTTTACATACTTTCAAACGCGCTAGACAGTAACGATCTGAGAGAAACGAAGCACTACAGCTTATATAAGGTTTCAGCAGATTAAAGCAGTTTCCAATTCGTGTTACATCATAAAACATCTAACCAGCCTATTGATTTCTACATGCACACATTTCAAACTAAACACAAGTCCAAAGAGCTGGATCGTGTGTTTCATGTGTGTGTGTGTGTGTGTGTATGTGTGTATATGAATGTGCAGCTGTTAGTACTCTACTATTCTCTCCATGATTACCTCAGAGATGGCTAATGTCATTAGCATGGAAAACAACCCCTTAATTACTCATCTGACTCTGGGGCGTACATGCACAGCTTCATTAAAATAATCGTCTTCATAGCCCGGATAAATAATTACTCAATCACCGGAGACACCGTTTACCCTACCTAATGAGCAGCGGAGCATTGAGTGCACAGGTGAAGCGACGGTCTGCACATCAGAATGCTGAGCATCATGAGTTAGAGTGTGTGTATATATTTTTTTAAAAATTTTGCAAATGCAAATTTCATGGTAATGCTCTTCTTCTTTCAAATTAAGAGCTTCAAATGACTGACACGAGCCATAACTATTGTCAAGACTGATGACGTTCTCTGTATGAGACATAAATACGTGCAATTTATAAAGCATTTGCTTCGAATATAAATCCATTTCATGCATTTATAAATGTCTAGATTTGTTCTGCTTGTTCTTAATCTTCTGATTTCACTTGGGTCAGATGTGTGGGTGTTTTCTCCAAACTTTTCCGAGGTGACTGGCCCTGGATATCACCCTGCCGATTTTTACACAAACGCGCATTCCCATTCACGATCCCACTTATGCCAAGCCTAGAGTAGAGTGGCTATGTGTTTAATTAACTGCTAAATTGAATTTACAGTCAAATATAATATGCAATAGAGCTCATTTTCTTCTCATCCTAGACTAGCAATAACACACTTCCTTTTCACACTTTTGGGTTCGTTGAGGCAGGTGAGAACACAGCAATCACACTGGAGAGTAGACCGACACATCAGGTCCAAGAGAGTCTGAGGAAGGTGGTCTTGGTCTGCTTCCAAGCAACGTGGTGTGACTGCAGTGAGGAAGTGGTTCGATTCTGATTGGACCTGACTGTAAGAAGTGAATCAAACATTCTGTGTTTTGCAGCTTCTTTTGTAGATCCAAGCTGTAACAGAGCTGTAAAATAGACAGTGGATGTGAGGACCTAAATCCCATTCTGGACTTCTAATTAATGAATGAAAGAGTTTCACAAGGATACTTGAGACAGGAAAATGTCCTCGCACACCTCTTAATCAAGTAGGACTACGTATATACACTATATTGCCAAAAGTTTTAGGACGTCTGCCTTTACATGCACATGAATGTAATATGGAGTTGTCCCCCCCCTTTGCAGCTATAACAGCTTCAACTCTTCTGGGAAGACTTTCCACAAGGTTTAGGAGTGTGTTTATGGGAATTTTTGACCATTCCTCTAGAAGCGCATTTGTGAGGTCAGGCACTGATGTTGGTCGAGAAGGCCTGGCTCGCAGTCTCCGCTCCAATTCATCCCCATGGTGTTCTATGGGGTTGAGGTCAGGACTCTGTGACTCTCTCTTATGGACCTTGCTTTGTGCACTGGTGTGCAGTCATGTTGGAACAGGAAGGGGCCATCCCCCAAACTGTTCCCACAACGTTGGGAGCATGAAATTGTTTAAAATGATTTGCTATGCTGAAGCATTAAGAGTTCCTTTCACTGGAACTAAGGGGTCAACACCTGAATTCAACGATCTGGAGGGGTGTCCCAAAACCTTTGGCAATATAGTGTATTTTAGGACCGATTTCCTTGTCACTACAAATCTGCGTTCTTATTGTCTGAAAGAAAAGTGATGGAGCTTGAAGTCAATGCATGCCCAAAGAAACAGACACTCATCACTTATTAAGAGGAAGATACAAGGAAGAGCTTTGTCAGACAGACGTGTTACAAGACCCTGAACTGACAGGATCAAAGAGCAGCTCCTCATCACCGATCCCTTCAGACAGAGGCAGAAGGATTGGGGAGGGTGAGAAAATCAGAGCCACTTGGCTCCTACACCTACACTTTCATCAGCCTACAGCGACAACCAAAGCCTTTTCATGAAGGAGCCTTTGCTGAAGATCAGAACTGCATCCATGCAACCACAGACAGCCTGCCAGCCAGACTAAAAGAGATGCTTTAATCTGGCAGGGCATGGCGAGGGCAAGGAATGATAATAAGTCCTCAGACACGCAGCCATGTAACTGAAGTGCAAATAGTGAGCTCGAGAGCAGTCTGAAGACGCTTGGCTAATACATGGAAGCGTTCAAAGCAGACGCTCCCCGACAACCTGAAGCTAGAGATTCGGGGAAAGATATATATTTAAAAAAAATAAGGGGGTAAAATGTCACACGGCATCAAAACATGTTCATCTCTCGTGCCACACACTGGCCTAGTTAACCAAGCACCCTTACTGTAAATCTTACACAGGCATGAAAATCAGTGTAGCTATTACAACATCTATAATGTACACTATACAGCCAAAAGTATGTGGACACCTGACCGTCACAGCCTTATGTGGGTCTCCCTAACCTGTAGGATTACAGTTGGATAGAAGTCTTTGTATGCTGAAGCATCGTAATTTCCCTTAAGCTTGTTTTCACAACGGGAACGTTTGCTCTGGTTCGAATCCGAGTGGGTATCATCCTGGTGTCCCTTGCAGTGTTGGCCTGGTTCCAGAATCACTTGATTCTACTGAACCTTGGTGCATTCGCATTCATCTTTTGCCGTCACAACTGCATGTCGAGAACATACCGACGCATCATTTTAAAAAAATAAAAGATTTATGCGCAGTACGGTAATGTTGTTCGAACGTCCACTAAACACGTTCCTTATACGCGTACATTACAACGGCTCTAACAGTCGTTCCCTTTCCAGCCTCTTTCTTTCCTTTCTTGACAAAAATGCAGCTTGCCACATTTACCACATGAGCACAAATTCCTGTCTTGCCATTGTGGAAAAAGTTACCACTGACTGTTACAAAGCATTGACATTGTTATTGGTTTATATGACCCATCGTACAAGTCCATGTTGAAATTATAGCGCGTTACAGTAAGCGCATTAATACTAAACTGTGCTTTGTCCTGCAGCCGGAACTACTTTCGGAGCTGCTGATATAGATAACTGATTGACCTTCTGACCAATCGGAATTGAGAATTGTTGTATTAGAAGGAAAAAAGATAATAGGAAAAAGAAAATCACTTTATGTTTTCAAGAGAAGTCTATATATTATGAGATGTAGGAATCAGCGTCTGGGAGTCTATCCAGCGTATCGCTATTCCCCCAGCCCTTTAGACGACGGGAAATGCTTTCATCCTCCCAAATACGGGAACTCCGTGAGCCGACGAAAACCGGAAAAACCCCACGAAAATAATAACTTCGATCACAATTAAAGCCTTGGTTGCTATGAGGAACAAAATACTGTATGATGGAACCCTTTAGGCTTTTCAGTAAAATAAATGAGTAATTTTTTTTGCTATATAAAAGCAAGAACCAGATGTTACAGCTGAACCAGGTGTAAAATCCCTATTCATGGATTATGAGGGAAAATTATAGCATGCAACGTCGGAATAAAACCGGGAAAAAAAGGAGGAAAAAAACCTGCTGCTGGAATCAGAGTCAGGACTGTCTTTACATTATATAGCTGTAGAAGTGTAAAGCCTCGTGAGCGCACTGTCGAGTGTCACTAAAAAAAGAACAGGACATTTTTCTTCGTCTTGTCGTATGAAGCATCTTTTTTTTCCCTTTCCCCTCTCCTCTGTCTTGCTCATTAGAGATCGAAAATCTCCATCTGGATTTCTGTGGAAGCTGCTTTGTGAGAACGTCTGTGGTTAAAAAGTGAATATAAAATGAATAATAATGCGCCTCATCATGACGGTCGTCCTGGAACGACGCGCTTTCTTCATAAGAATTGATCACAGCTACGAATAAGGAGCACGCAACGTGACATGAACGAAGAAGACTTTATTATTTAATTAAATCAAAAACAAACTTTTGGGGTTTTGTGGGGCATTTGGCTTGCATTACAGTGCCATGCTTCAAACCTGATGCCATCATTAAACCCACAAACCTTTGGGTCTCTGCCACGTCTGAACTGTAAAAAAACGACTCGGTCTGCAGGCGTGTGTCGTAAGTGAGTAAGAAGATCAGATTCCTTACACGTGTGGATGAGAGAGAAGGGGAAGAAAAAGCTACTCGCGCTGACACAGAGATGCCAAACGAACGCCCTTCGTCCAAACCGCACCATGACATCACTGCGGCAGCTGAGGAGCGTTTACAGTTCACAAAGTTCAACACACTTCCTCAGACCTTCACTTTTTGTGTCTTTGGCTGTTTTTTCCTCTCTCTGTGCATGAGTTCTATGGATTTCTCGTCTGTGTGTGTAATAGTAACACTGTTAATAGCTTAAAACACACTTCATGTCTTTATACGGTGTTAATTTAATCAATATTTACAAAAAAAAAAAATGCTCGCGAAAATTTTTCAACGAATCGACTGTCATGATGTTCAAACTAGTTGCATTGCTAATAGGCTTTAGAAAGTATTTCGCAAAAGATAACACTATGTCTGGTATCGTTAATAAAATAAATGTTAGTTATAGTTGATGGTACTTAAATTTATAATTTTTTAAATAATAAAACATTATTATACACTATATTGCCAAAAGTTCTGGGACGTCTGCCTTTACATGCACATGAAATGTAATACGGAGTTGTCCCGCCCTTTGCAGCTATAACAGCTTCAACTCTTCTAGGAAGACTTTCCACAAGGTTTAGGAGTGTGTTTATGGGAATTTTTGACCGTTCCTCTAGAAGTGCATTTGTGAGGTCAGGCACCGATGTTGCACGAGAAGGCCTGGCTCGCAGTCTCCGCTCTAATTCATCCCAAAGGTGTTCTATGGGGTTGAGGTCAGGACTCTGTGCAGGACAGTCAAGTTCCTCCACACCAAACTCACTCATCCATGTCTTTATGGACCTTGCTTTGTGCACTGGTGTGCAGTCATGTTGGAACAGGAAGGGGTCATCCCCAAACTGTTCCCACAAAGTTGGGAGGATGAAATTCTCCAAAATGTCTTGGAATGCTGAAGCATTAAGAGTTCCTTTCACTGGAACTAAGGGATCAAGCCCAACCCCTGAATTCAATGATTTGGAGGGGTGTCCCAAAACTTTTGACAATATTATAATGTAACAAACACATTCATATACTGAATATTGCTTATTGAGAAGTAAAAAGAAATCAACTGTTAATGCAAATTGTGTTTACTATCCATTTAAAAAATAGCACCTTGACATAAAAGAGCGGGAGAAGTGTGTGTGTGTGTGTGTGTGTGTGTGTATGAGAGAGAGAGTAAAAGAGAGAAGGAGAGAGTTCTCATGTACAAACCTGCCTCAGAAGTGACCTGATTTACTGCAGCTAATGTGGAAATACCCCAGGAGACTCTATAAATAAAACGCTGCGGTTGAAAAGCCTTATTGTGTGCGACGGCAGCGTGTGAGATGACTAGAAGAATGCGGGATGTCGGATTTTTAATCTGATGCATCATGCGGCAGCACAGATGCGACACGCGAGATTACACTGAAACAAGATGCGCTGCCTGCTGACATCATACCTGCATCACCACATCATCGTCACAGCTGCCAGAGCTGGATAGTGGTGAACAACCCGCCTCCCTGTTACCCCTTATCGCCATGGCAACAAGTCGAATAAAAGCGCTTTGTGACAGAGTGAGTGGAATTTCCACATTTCTCCCGACTGGAAGAGAGAGAGAGGAGAGAGAGAGAGGGGAGACGGAGAGGTCACATGACCAGCGGTCTGTTAGGTCGGTGTTGCTCTCGTGGAGTGTCAGTGGGTAAATAATCTTATAAATATAATCATCAGCAAAATCTCCCATGCACCATGAATCTAGAGGAAGAAGTGTTTAGAGGCCTCAGGAATGCACACTAGCATGACGCTGATTATTTTGTTACAACGGCATGACCTGCACTGTGTTACTTTGCCAAAAAGTTAGATTTTTCTTTTATTGACTAACATCACACGTCAGGGTCATGATTAATGACATGTAACCGCCATAAGACATTTCCTGATATAATTAATGTGAGAGCAGCTATAAAAGTCTCGTCTTCCATTCTCTCTTTTATACACTGACCAGGAATAACATTATGACCACCTAACTAATATTGTGTCGGTCCCCCTTTTGCTGCCAAAACAGCCCTGACCTGTCATGCACTGTGTGTTCTGACACCTTTCTATCAGAACCAGCATTACCTTCAGAAATCTGAGCAACAGTAGCTCGTCTGTTGGATCGGATCACACGGGCCAGTCTTCGCTCCCCACGTGCATCAGTGAGCCTTGGCCGCCCATGACCCTGTCTCCGGTTCATCACTGTTCCTTCATTGGACCACTTTTGATAGACACTGACCACTGCAGACCGGGAACACTCCACAAGAGCTGCGGTTTTGGAGATGCTCTGATCCAGTGGTCTAGCCATCACAATTTGGCCCTTCATCAAACTCGCTCAAATCCTTACTCTTGTCCATTTTTCCTGCTTCTTACACATCAACTTTGAGGACAAAATGTTCACTCACTGCCTAATATATCCCACCCACTAACAGGTGCCATGATGAGGAGATCATCAGTTTTATTCACTTCACCTCTCACTGCTCACAGTGTTATGCCTGATCGGTGTATCTCAAAATGAACAGATGGAAAAAAATAAAGCAGCTTTTCATGTTACTGAAAAACTAAAAAAGCATAAACAAAGCCAAAGTCAAATCAACAAAAAGACAAATCAACAAATATATTGTTTTGCTTTGTTCTTCTTCTTAAAAAAAACTCTTTGTTACTAATCTATGACTATGTGGAGCGTCTGCTATCCAAATGCCTGTGAATGAGTTACTACAGAAAAGTACAACCTGCGCAGTAATAAATCTGAACCATTTATCCAAATCATTTACTTCAGACCGCAGCGAACCCGCCCATTTATCTAAATCTGGTTCTCCAAGTCAGGTCCGAGGGCCACCAGGGGTCCGTGCAGCGAATCCAGGGGACTGAGGTTTTGACTACTTTGGTGGAAATCACAGCCGATCTTATCAAGGCTATTATTATTAGGGGTCCAAGCACCGAAGTCATCTCTGATGCAGTGTGTTCTGTGGGGGGAAAATTCGGGAAGAGAAAGCTGTATGAAATATGATTTGGTCATTTCAATACATGAAATAAATCCATACTCAGGAGGTGCATGAAATTTAGTTTAGAGTTAAAGCAGCACCTGGCTTTGAGAACCACTGATTTATGCTAGAGCTTCAAAGCCCTAACGGTCAGAGCTGCTGGGTTTTGTTGTTTTTTTTTAAAGATAGATAGATAGATAGATAGATAGATAGATAGATAGATAGATAGATAGATAGATAGATAGATAGATAGATAGATAGATAGATAGATAGATAGATAGATAGATAGAGTTGCAATTTCTAACTGGAGGATTCAACACCGCTGTGGTGATAATAAATATGACCATAATTATTTTTATGCATTTTAATACATCCCATTACGGCCCATTATGGCCACTTGCTGCTTTTAAACCGTATAATTTTCATCCATCATGAAGAACACTCGACTTAATGCGTTTCCTCTCACACAAATGTTTAGTCTTTTTTTTTTATTTATTTTTTTTATTTCACATCTATACAAATGCACGTGTCGTGAAGCGCTGTAAGACTCGTACGTGTTCCTGTATAATTTCCTGAATTTACTTTTGTACCAGTTATCCTGACTGCGGCTGATGACAGGACATCAGCTTCATAATCGATGACATCATAATACGCTATTCTGTCATTTCAGGGATATCGTCATTTTTTTCAATAATTAAAACAGGCCGGATGCAAGGGATTACATGTTAAAATGTTTGGCTTAATCCAGTCGGAGGAATGAAAATTTTCAATCAGTTTTCAACCAGTATGAACACACGACAGATTCCATCACCGCCAGTCTGATAGAAAACCAGTCTGTCGGCTTTCAGTGTGTTCTAGATGTGTGTTTTTCCCTCTGTTGGATAACCTCACACAGAATTTCAGTGGTTGAAAATCAAATTTTAGCTGCTTTTTATAGAACAAGCGCTTGGGGCGTCTCAGAGAGCAGAAATAGGTTTGATATCATTGACTCTGAAAATAGAAAGATTCATGTGGGAAAAAATTAAATGTTTTTGGGGGTTTTTTAGGACTTTTTTTTATGAATATATATCCCTTGGTAGTTTAGGTAAAAACAGAAATATTTATGGAAAACTAGAAATTCCTAAAGTCCTGAGTGTCTACTTTCATATGCGCTTCATATTAACCACCACTGTGGAGTGAGACGATCAACATGGACGCAACAACAACAACAACAACAACAACAACAACAACAACAGGAGCAAATTCCAGTTTTTTGGCTTCTGGGGAAAAAAGAAAGAGCTAAATATTTAAAATAGTAAGTCAAGTAATTGGCAAAAAGATTTTTTTAAATAATTGTTATTAATTGTATAAAACATTTAAAAAATATATTAAAAAAATAATTTATATAAAATAATTATATGCAAATATGTTATATATATATGTATATATATATATATATGTATATATATATATATATATATATATATATATATATATATATATATATATATATATATATATATATATAATAAATAACAATTATTAAAAAAATTCTTTTTGTCAATTACTTAAGTATCTTTTTTTTCCATTTGTTTTATTTGTCAAAGACGAACAGATAGACAGATGGATGGATGGACGGACAGACTGACGGGCGGACATAGATAGATAGATAGATAGATAGATAGATAGACAGACAGACAGATAGATAGACAAATGGACAGATGAATAGATAGGTAAATGGACAGACAGACAGACAGACAGATAGACAAATGGACAGATGAATGGATAGGTAAATGTATAGATAAATGGACAGATAGATAGATAGATAGATAGATAGATAGATAGATAGATAGATAGATAGATAGATAGATAGATAGATAGATAGATAGATAGATAGATTTTAGCTGAAGGTCTGTAAGTAAACCTTTGAGACTCGTGATATGATTTTTTTTTATATATTCCCCAATCCTGACTAGCATGCTACTCTACTAAACTCCATACTATACTGACAAACCATGCATTATTTAGCACGTGAATACTTTCTGTTCTATTCAGTGTAGGTTCTACAGAGGATGATTTTATTCATCTACTCGCTGTGCTACGCTCAGGTGGCACGAGTCAGGAATAAACCTTCCTGATGTGTCCTGACATTTAAAGTACATGAATAATACAGAACACAGGACACATTCAGCAGGTCTTACAGCTGCCATTTTGACCGAAGTCTAGAAGATTCTGCAACTCTCTGTGGGTTTTTCCCCCATGAAGCAGCGCAGCGTGATGGTATGATAACGGCGTTAACGGTGAGCCGTAATCGAGTCGGCTCTTTGGAAGAGCGATGGCGGGTGAGTGGGATGTCATCCTTCAGTCGCTCCTGAGAGAGTGTGAACATGAACTTCAGTGTGGAATACGTTTACTTAGAAATCCGATTCTAATTATATCCTCAGCCAAATGAGCGTTATGAAAGAAATGTGGTTGGGGTGAGAAGACAGATGGAAGCGTCTCAGCAACAGTTCGTGTGGGCTCGGGGAAAGGCAGCGCGCCACACGCCGGCGCCAAGTAACGCCATTCGTTCCACTACCATCAATTAGTGCAGGATTAATATGGAAACTGGAAGTGATAGTGAAAAAATGGGGTTTGTTGGTTTTGACTTTTTTTAACATTTAGAACATCTAGAAGACTCGCACACTGCCACTGGTGGATGTGCCACAAACGGATTTCTAAAAAAAATTTCTCCAGTGTCTATGCTTTCAATTAGCCAGAGACAAATCTGCAACTTCAAAGACGACTAGATAGACAGATGAACAGACAGAGATAGATAGATAGATAGATAGATAGATAGATAGATAGATAGATAGATAGACAGAGAGACAGACAGATGGATAGATGTTTGGATAGATGGATGGATGGATGGATAGGTAGGCAGATAGACAGACAAATGGCCAGATGAACGGATAGGTAAATGTATGGATGGACGGATAGACAGATAGACAGATAGATAGATAGATAGATAGATAGATAGATAGATAGATAGATAGATAGATAGATAGATGTTTTGGATAGATGGATGGATGGATGGATGGATAGATAGGCAGATAGACAGACAAATGGCCAGATGAACGGATAGGTAAATGTATGGATGGACGGATAGATAGATAGACAGACAGACAGACAGACAGACAGACAGACAGACAGACAGATAGATAGATAGATAGATAGACAGACAGATAGATGTTTGGATAGATGGATGGATGGATGGATAGGTAGGCAGATAGACAGACAAATGGCCAGATGAACGAATAGGTAAATGGATGGACGGATAGATAGATAGATAGATAGATAGATAGATAGATAGATAGATAGATAGATAGATAGATAGATAGATAGATAGATAGACAGACAGACAGATAGATAGACAGACAGATTTTAAACCGCTGTTGTTTTGTGGTTTCTTGCTAGCTGGTTGACGAGCTAGGTTACAGAACTGCAAGTGATAACAGGAACCAGCTTGCTTCCTGGATGTTCCACATCATTAACTGCAACCATAAACTAATTAAAAAAGCATGCCTTGTTCTTGAAATAATAAAAAAAATGTGTCATCGTCGGCAAATTGCTGTTGTGGAAGAGGTATAAAACATGCAGTTCTTGGAAAATCTTCCACTTCTGGGTGCTAACGGTAACTCTGAGTCACGTTGAGCTCCAGCTCCGACTGTTTCCCTGTAACGCTACGACCTCCGAGGCTTTATTCCTTAAACAACACACACTCAGGAGCGTAGGATACCAGAGCTCTCGCATTAAAAAAACTGCGACAGGTATATTACCTTCTCCCCCGCAATAAATCTGTTTATCACCCGCTGTTACGCAGCAAATTAAGCACGGAAATAAAGCTGGAATCATGACCGGCATGGGAAGCGTCTGCCATTAAATATCATTTTCTCTCTGTGATTCTGCTTCCCATCAGCTCGCGGGGAAGATAATTGACGTGGCAGCCTGATTTCTTTAGCGACCCTGGATTCCTAGAGTGCTTCATTTAACACCCAATAAGAGAGAGTTAAACTCAGATTGTAGTAGTTAATTAAGAACATTTTTCTACATTAATTGTTATTCAGGAAGCATATATATATATATATATAAACAAACCTGAGCGATGATAAACGGGGGAATTCTTTTCCATTCATCAGCTAAGTCATAAAACATTAGCAATAAAGAAAGTCAGTTCACTTGATTCCTCATAACCAACAAATCTTTAACAGGATGTGAAACAGCTAGCTAGGTAGATAAGCAGGTCATTCATGATGGTGGCTTGTCTACAGGGCAGGTACTTCGGTGTCCCTGCTATATCTATCAGCCGCTTAACAAATGCTAATCTTTAAATTCAGCTGAAACCCTAGATCAGGATCAACAATAATAACAACAGCAAAACCTTACTCCTTATTTACAAACGTTTTCATCTGGGTTATTGAATCCCACCGCCTGCTGCACTACACACATCAGCTGAGGAGCGATCTGCATCATGCTGGCTGTATCAGTACTATAGAGCTAATCAGCGTGCACAAACGACAGACGTTTCCCCACTGGAGCTTTTACATGCATCGCTAATCAATTCATTATTAGCCGGCTCTGACCACTTACGACAATCTCATGGGTGTGAAGTGTCTACAGCTGAAAGGCGCTAACACACAACTGGGGAAGAAGAACGGTAAAGGAAAGAAAAGGAAAGTTCAAACCAACTCTTTATACCACTTTATAATTAGCTCTTCCAAGACCACGCGAGTCCTGGCACATTGTTCTCTAAAGACAGAAAAAGGTTTTCACGTTTAAGCAACGCTCGGATAAACTGTGTAAAGAGTTGCCTAATCATCACTTGACATAAACAGAAAAGAGAGAGAGAGAGAGAGAGAGAGAGAGAGAGAGAGAGAGAGAGAGAGAGAGAGAGAGAGAGGGCTGGAGGTAGAGAGAGAGAGAGAGAGAGTTGGAGAGAGTGAGAGAGATGGAGAGAGAGAGAGAGAGTGAGAGAGAGATGGAGAGAGGGAGAGAGAGAGAGGGCTGGAGGTAGAGAGAGAGTGTGAGTGAGTGAGTGAGTGAGTGATAGATAGATAGATAGATAGATAGATAGATAGATAGATAGATAGATAGATAGATAGATAGATAGATAGATAGATAGATGGACGGACAGACATACAGACAGTGCCTGTGATGTCACGGATGAGTGAATGAAGTGGCCGAGACACAACACAAGTAAAAGAGGAGAGTTAATGATGAAGCTTGCATCCTGCCACATGAACTGGAGCAAGTTTATTCCAGCTCACTGCTCTCTCTCTATCTCTCTATCTCTCTCTCTCTCTCTCTCTCTCTCACACACACACACACACGTCGCATGCACAGTCGGGGAAGTAGTTGATTATTAAAATATTAGCTCACTTACTTAACTTGGGCAAAGTCAACCAAGGCGACGAGCTGCACTTTAAAACCTGAAAGCTTTAATCTTTAATTAAGGAGGAAAAAAATCTACATAAAGAAGAGAATGGGAGAATGAGAGAGAGAGAGAGAGAGAGAGAGAGAGAGAGAGAGAGAGAGAGAGAGAGAGAGAGAGAGAGAGAGAGGGTCAGCCATATTCGCCTTTAAGTCAACAGATTCCTGGGGAAAAAAAGGTGCTAACAGAGCGGCTCAGAGACGTTGTGGTAAAACCTACACACTCTCTAAACCTCTGAATGACTGCAGCGGCCCACACGGGAACCTGAGCTCCACTGCGCTGCTGTAAAAACGTCGGAGGAAAACAAGACTAGGCAAGTTTCATTTTGCCAGAGCGCCTTGCCACTGCGCTGCATTTTTCATGGAACTGTCAATGGTACGAAATTGGAGATGCTTCACTTGTTTAAGGAAGTCTCTTGCTGGATGGTAGAATGTGGTCTTGCATATCTAGCCACTGAGGAAAGAAAGATTTATGTGATGCTTGAAGACCTGTAGGCTGCTGAAATGAACGCTCTGGTTACGTTGTGCACCTTCCAAAATATAAAATGAGTTCAAAGAAAGTACACCGATCAGGCATAACATTATGACCACCTGCCTAATATTGTGGTGGTCCCCCTTCTGCTGCCAAAACAGCCCTGATCCATCGAGGCCCGGACTCCACTAGATCCCTGAAGGTGTGCTGTGGAATCTGGCACCAAGATGTTAGCAGCAGATCCTTTATGTCCTGTAAGTTGCAAGGTGGGGCCACACGTTACGGTCATGATTAATGACATGTAACCGCCATAAGACATTTCCTGATATAATTAATGTGAGAGCAGCTATAAAAGTCGTCTCGTCCTCCATTCTCTCTTTTATACACCGATTAGGCATAACATTATGACCACCTAACTAATATTACGTTTTTGCTGCCAAAACAGCCCTGACCCGTCATGTACTGTGTATTCTGACACCTTTCTATCAGAACCAGCATTAACTTCTTCGGCAATTTGAGTAACAGTAGCTCGTCTGTTGGATCAGATCACACGGGCCAGCCTTCGCTCCCCACGTGCATCAGTGAGCCTTGACCGCCCATGACCATGTCACCGGTTCACCACTGTTCCTTCCTTGGACCACTTTTGATAGATACTGACCACTGCAGACCGGGAACACCCCACAAGAGCTGCAGTTTTGGAGATGTTCTGATCCAGTGGTCTAACCATCACAATTTGGTCCTTCATCAAACTCGCTCAAATCCTTACGCTTGTCCATTTTTCCTGCTTCTAACACATCAACTTTGAGGACAAAATGTTGACTTGCTGCCTAATATATCCCACCCACTAACAGGTGCCATGATGAGGAGATAATCAGTCTTATTCACGTCACCTGACAGTGGTCATAATGTTATGCCTGATCGGTGTATATCCATATGTATTCGATCCTTAGGAGTGATGAAAGTTGGGTTTTTTTGCTTTGGTTTGTGACATTTTCACCATCCACAGAATAAAACTGAACTCTAATCCTGTTAAATATGGAGAAAATCCATTACTCCAGGGTGTGAATTTATCTCCTGGTCGATCTTTGTGATGAACAGAACAGTGATGATGATGATGATGTGTGGAAATCATGTCTCAAACTGCTATAAAATAAACTTTCACTCGCTAAATTAAAGCTCGTCTTGTTCGTGCTCTTGTTGCGCCTTGTTCGTTTTCACTCAGCGGTATGACGAAAACGCACTGCTATCCAAACAAACCAGGCAGCTCGCGTTAAAATAGTAGGGAGCGAGCAAACATTCGCTGTGTTTCTGCATGATAAGATGTTTAATTTATGAAGTGAAGAAAGTTCCTTCCTGTTCCGTGCACAGTCTGGGACATGCATGGAGCTGTTAGGACTGCGTGGGAGATGATGGGGCAAAATGAAATGTGTTCCTTCTGTTTTTCCTTTCTCCCATCCTTCCCTGTTTCCTTCCTTCCTTCCTTCCTTCTCTCTGTCTCGATTCAGGTATCATTGTGGTGGCAGTGCTTCACAAACAGCGTTATCGGGCCCCGTTATCAGCCCGTCACACTGCGCGGGGAAGATAAATATAGGCAATTAAAATTTAAATTGCTGAGCACATGACTGTGACACTCTTTCCTCTCGCTTTCTCTCTACCTCCTCCTTTTCTCCGACTCCTCCGTGGTTCGAGGTATAATTTCGTTTCTGAGCAGTATCGCGTAGACAGACACACATACGCTTCAGAAATGGACTGAAGAAGACTGGCTACTGTAGTTAACTCATCATTTAAATATTCTGTTTGATTTCTGGAGCATACACGCCGTCAAAAAATAGCTTCACAAGAGTGCTGAGGTGTATAGAGAACTCTAATGAGCAAGACAGAGGTGATCGTGGCAAGAAAAACTTAAAAGGAATCATAGAAAAATCGCAAAAATGATTCAGGAACCAAGAGAACAAAATAAACAAGCATGTCACCTTGGCAGGATTAAGGAGAGTAGCTGTGAGGTCAGGAACTGCTTGTTGGCAGTGCCAATTGGATGAAATTATGTGAAGTAAAACAGCATATTTTCAATATAATGCTTTTACAAATTAGTTTGAAAGCATCTGAACACTTACTGATTCGCTTTGCAGTGGAACCTTGGCATTGGAATGCCCTCTCTTATGAATTTGTCGCCTTAAGAATGGAAATTTTGCATGAACTCTTCGGCATATGAACGAACCGAACCGAATGCTGGCTAAGTTGCGTGTGGAGTACATTTACATTTCATGCAAGATAAGATGTACGTCCGGGAGCCGTTCAAAACCTGTTTGCGTCAGTGGAAAGCCAAGCGAAGCCAACCGAAGAGGGTTTATGAATTTCACAAATTTTTTTAATGTCAGTGAAAGCTGTTTCGAAACCCACGATACCAACGTTGCCTAACGACATGCGTTCAAAAGCTAGCTGATTTTTAGCCCAAGCTTCCTGTGAGGACCCTTGCCATGGAATGCTTGGCTTGGGTCAGTTCTTTGTAAGCAGCCATGCCGTTAACATACGCTTCGTATTGGTCATATTTTTGGGTGGCTGGAACGGCTTATCTGCATTTACATTATTTCTCATGGGAAAAATCATATCGCGATACGAATTTTCGCCTCAAGAACGAACTAAATTCATATGCCGAGGTTCCACTGTATTTGGAAAAACCTATTTTTGCATGATTACATTTATTAACCAAAACTTAAAGACTATTTCGGTTACACAACTGGTTTTTTTTTAGCCAAAAACATCCCCTGGCATCCCAAATAAATAAAAATATTTTTCCTAGTAACATGACAAGAAAGAAAGGGGCGTGAGATGGGAGGTAGGGGCGGGGCGGGGCTTCAACAGGCAGGTCTGGTATAGAAGTAAACAGTACACAGTGTAATACTGCATAGAGGTAATGATTTGTGATCTCACACAAGCCAAGGCCTTGCATTCGTATGCGTTTCAGAAGAAAGCTGTTGCTTAATTCCCACGGAAAGAACAGTGTGAGTCTCCAAAGTGCCATAACAAGCCTCATTATCTACACAACTACACCAGTAACCCCAGTTTTCTCCGGTGCTCGAAGCACAATGCTCTGACTCAGCATTACAGCCACTCTCACAGTTAACGCTGTGTGGCACACCAGCAAACGACACATGTAAACACTGCTGCGAGACCAGAACCTTCTCCATTCCACATACTGCCTTTTAATTATTTAGTTCGCAATTAAGAGGCGTGTTTTGAGAGACTGACTGCGAGGGTGAACTGTGTCCGTTTTGATTGCGCGTCAATAATTCGCCCGCAGAACCTGAAGCTCTGAAACCTCTCGGCCTGTGATCGATACTGCATCGACTCGCTCGCTGAATTGTGTTTTTTTCAGCCCTGTGGTCGCTACCGATTGTTCCAGCGGAGTCCGAGCGGCTCGTTCGAAAGAACGACCAGACAGGCTACTGATGCACTAGAGAGTTTACTGGTTGAGAAAAAGAAGGTATACAATATAAACAGGTTATACTCCATCTACTTCATCATGACTCATTAGTCATTCGCTCACTTTCAGTAAGAGCTTTATCCTGGTCAGGGTCGGGGTCGGGTCGATCTGGAGCCCATCCCGGGGACGCCTGCCTGTATTTGAAACCGGAGAACGTGAAGCAAACCCACATAGATTCGGGAAGAGCAACAGACCATAACCCAAGCTCAGAGACCACTGCTTTGCAGCTCATCAGGATTCTGCATCAGCATCGGCATATTTTTTTTTTCGGCTGGCATTGTAGCTGAAAATAATCGAAAGAACATCAAATCATCTCTAACTTTAATGAGTGTGAGGAATGAATGAAGGGCTTTTCACACTGTGCTGTTAGAGGAACTTTTCACAGTTATAGAGTTAGCACTGCTTTTTCCCCCTCGGGGTTATGAAGCCATGCTCTGAAGCAGGAACAGCTTGGCTTTTGCAGCGTTAACAAGCGCATCACGGTGCCAAACGTGTAACGATGCAGTGGTAGAGCGTTGCGGCTAGACGCTTAGCAACAGAAACCCAATCAGAAACTGAACACTGTGCCTCACATCACATTCATTGTACAGTCACAGAAACCTGCGTGTTGTGTAAACAGTAATTAAAATGTAAAAGGTTTTTCTTTTCTTCTGTCTTTCTACATCTCAGGAGGCTTAAAAAGGCCAAGTAGCATTCACATCTTGACATTCTTTCCCCACTGATGCGAAAGCACGAGACGAGCCGGTATTTAAATCGGTTGTACGCTGTATTTATCCAGTCATGGCTGTTAACGGCACAAAAGCACAAATCAGAACGTTTAGGAATGTACCGTGTGAAGATCTCTACAATTTAAAGGTGTTTTTTATTTAAACCCGGGGTAAAGTCTGAGCAGTGTGAAAAGCAACATAACCCATGATTCTGTTAACCCGGGGTTTACTAGGACCCAGGGGAAGCGTGAAAGCCCTTTACCGAGCTGACCAAGTAATTCTTGATGCATTTCATATTCATGTATGCGTCCTTAATGACCAAACAACAGGAGCTCTTTAGCGCTACCACCCACGAGTCGGATCCTAAATGCCAATTAAAGAGCCTATTAATTTTTTAAAAGGCTTCTTACTTCCTTTTTTCCACATAACTACTATTATTAGAGAATAATAATATTTAAGAATCCAGATGTCTGAATTATCTGTCCTGCTGTAAATCTCGCCAATGATCAAATGACTTCCTGTTGCTTTTAAAATGACTAAATACTATGAAAGACACATTTGTAGTACTCATCTTATAATCCTGACCTCATAACGTCCAGTGCAGTGCTCTTAAACAGGAAGGTGATGTGTGATGTATGTCTGTGAAGAAGGAGCAGATCAGTTCTATAATAAAGAGGAACAGCTAACAGACCATAGACGAGCTCATCTGCTGAAATCCTGTTATCTTTTTATTTTTTTTACACCGATACGAGCAGGCAATGGACAACACCATAAATTTTCACCTAATTATCCCGCGAGCGAATCATTTCCAGACGGTGAGGCAGCAAACAATTACGTCGAACTTAGGTGAGTGAGTAAAAGCTGACTGAAAGGCAATAATGTTCGAGCAGAAGGAGCAGGAGGAAGAGGAGGACAGAACGTGGATGAGTAACGAGCCGAGCTAGGGCGAGCGATGCAGCCGAGCGCAGCCGCGCTTTCTTTCTCGGGTTGGAGCGCTTTCACAATCATGCCATAAATACCCCGGCGTCGTCGCCGAGTCTCTCGATAACAGGCGAGCGTAAACGTGATTGCTCCTCTGGGTGGAAGCGTACGAGTCTATCAGAACATCGGAGCATCGGCAGCACTTGCACGCTGTGATCCATTACGCCGGTTCGCAAATTGGTGGGGAAAATGGCATCCTAATTTAAGAAAAATAAAACGCACACATGTTGAAGTCTAGAAATGGCAAAAGATGGACACGAGCAGCTGTGTATCGAATAAACGTATTCAATGTTTGGCTCTTTTCAGTCTCTTACACATCAGCACTCGAGTAAGGATTCAATAAGGAATAAAACCCCAATAACGATTGATGTGGTGCACTGAAGAAAAAGCCAGCTGAATTTCCATTCCATTTCCATTCCACTGGTAAAAAGTTCCAGTCTCCGGCAACATCCTTGTGAGATTTCACACTGTAACTGGTTTAGATCATTACTATAGGAACTGATCACGCGTAAAAGTTCAGTATAAACAATAAAATTGAGAACGGAATTATTATTATGTTCGATTAAGTAAGATGAGGTTTTTCTTCATTATGGAAAGCTGACACTGGAGACTCCTTCCCTTGCATTCTTTGTTATTAACATCGCATTTAATTAATAGATTGAGTGAAACGTCCAGCGTATGAGTCTTCAAAACCGAGTTGTTTCTATAGAAACGATAACGTGTTCATTATTAACGAGAACATACATTTTCTAGCAGGTTTTCTGACCAATAGGACTGGAGAATTCAACACTGCTGTGGTATAACTGGGAATAAAACCAGAGATTAATCGCTTCAGCCCGGTGAGCACAGGGGGTAAGGCAGGGGTTTCCCAGGATGTAAGCGGTCATGCAAATCGGATGTGGGGCACGCCCACACACTCTCATGTGGGCCTTGTGATAACAGTAGCGCAGTGTGAACACTGAACTGTTTGCATGGTATTTAAATTATTCGCAAATTTCTATCGCTTGACAGCTTCCTGCATGACAGAGTGCAGAGTTTATCAGAGAAATAAACAGTCCTCCTTTTTGGCATTTCCTCTGTGGACCCTAGCATTAAAAACTATTTTTTAAAAGAAAGAAAAATAAGTGTCGCTATATACACTATATTGCCAAAAGTTTTGGGACACCCCTCCAAATCATTGAATTCAGGTGTTTGTGTTTCAGGGGTTGGGCTTGACCCCTTAGTTCCAGTGAAAGGAACTCTTAATGCTTCAGCATACCAAGACATTTTAGACAATTTCATCCTCCCAACTTTGTGGGAACAGTTTGGGGATGACCCCTTCCTGTTCCAACATGACTGCATAAAGACATGGATGAGCGAGTTTGGTGTGGAGGAACTTGACTGGCCTGCACAGAGTCCTGACCTCAACCCCATGGAACACCTTTGGGGTGAATTAGAGCGGAGACTGCGAGCCAGACCTTCTCGTCCAACATCAGTGCCTGACCTCACAAATGCACTTCTAGAGGAACGGTCAAAAATTCCCATAAACACACTCCTAAACCTTGCAGAAAGCCTTCCCAGAAGAGTTGAAGCTGTTATAGCTGCAAAGGGCGGGCCAACTCTATATAACATTCATGTGCATGTAAAGGTAGACGTCCCAAAACATTTGGCAATACAGTGTATGTTGCCTAAAAGAGACTCCCTGACCCCTGTCCCTGTCCCTGTCCTCATTCCCGTCCGTCCCGCCTCTGTCTTCCTTCCTCGTCTTCAAATCTCAAGAGTATTTTTAGGCTTAAACAAGAAACTCTGGCCATTAGCAGAACCTGCCACATCCATTACATTCAGCCTGTGTGAGGGGTAAGAGAGAAAAACCACTAACAGCTCTGAATCAGAGCATCCTCTCCACTTGTGCTGGATCCGTCTAGAGCTTAACAGAGTAAAGAAGCTAATAATAAACGCAGAAAGGAAGACTGCTGGCTACGGGATACGATCTCTCCAATTACAGCCAAGCCAGCCGATAGCAGAGAAGACGAGAGCACGATTCCTTTGTTTCTCACTACCTCGGTAAACTCGAGAGCACAAAAAACAGCCGGATGCGATTTCATTAGAATCAGAAAGTATTATTAGAGTGGAAAATGTACTCAAGGTACTCTGAAAAGGAGATGTAATTTATTATATTGCACTTCTGCCAGAAAAGCCTCCTTTTCTCTTCCCCCGCTTTTGGACGACAAGCACAGAGACTCTGTTATTACAAGTCATTATTGCGGGCCAGAAATAGAAGCATTGGTGGCTCAGTGGTAGGTTACTCGCCTATCATGCGGAAGGCCCGGGTTCGATTCCCAGCCAGTGCCTCAAACCCAGCCACTAGATACAGTGCCGGTCCCAAGCCCGGAAAAATGGGAGGGTTGCGTCAGGAAGGGCATCCGGCGTAAAACATTTGCCAAGTTGTTGTGCGGACCCCGAACAGGGAGCAGCCGAAAGCAACATTCCCATTGCGGGCCAGAAATATTAGGCAGGATTTAAGAGAACAATTCCACAGTACAGTAACGCTGTGGGGTGTGGATGTTTTTTGCCTGCAAATAAATACAAAATGTTACATAATCTGTCTAAGATGAGCAAACACGGTACATATGGAGAACAAAAAACAAACAAAAAAAAACCCTGAACCATTTGGATCGAGTCGTTTTGAAGATGTGTTTATTCAATCTGACGCGAGACAGATCTTCAGATTCAATCTGAAGTGAGACAGAATCCCAGCTGACGTCGTGCTCGAGAGTCCGAATGTGAAAATACCGAGACTTAAACTCACAACCCGATGGTCAGAATCCCATCGCTGCCCATCTGATAAAGCTGAGATTTGATGCAGTGCATTATTGCTCTAATCCCTAATGGGTCTTCTAATCATCAGCCAATCAGCATTCAGCAGGCGTTTAGACCCGAGATACCCTCATGAAGCTCTTTAAGGTTCTATGCATCATGGCCAGAACTGACTACTGGGGTCATTATTTGCAAACGGTGCCCAGAATTGTATACGACACATTGATGAATATGCTTTCCAGATGTTTCTGACTGAGCATCAACATATCGTACAGAAGGATAAATAAACTGGTATTCTCTCGATTTTGCCAAAAAGTGAGACAGACCTAAAGCCAACCATTAGAGATTATTACAGAACCTCAGAAAATCTATACTCTAACAGCACTCCCAATCGAGCACTGGACAAAAGGTGGGAAAACCTTGGTCCTTGGTTGGGATGCAAATACGTTACGGTACACCACATACAGACGTATTCGCGTCTAGGAGCGGTTGAGTGCAAACCAGAGAAACCAGTGAACCCGGAGGGAAAACCTACAAAGCCATGAGGAGCGCATGCAAAACTCCAAACAGTAAAATGATCATGTAGTGTAATATTTTTAGTGGGGTGTGAGTAACAGTGTTTGGTGAAACTAAGGAGGGAGGTGGTTGAGTTGCTGTGCATTTCTGTCTTTTCCCCTCATCTGTAGCAGAAGATCTAATTGGGGCATGATTCACGTCTATCCAGGATCTAATCAGTTTTATCTACGGAAAACAAACTCGTATTTTACAATAAGAGAAAAAAACAAGATGATCTCTAATTTCTCTTTGTGTTGTACGTCGTACCCGGACGAGTCTTTCCTTCTTCCTGGCATCTCTATCAATGATTAAAGACCTGCCATTCTGTTAATGATCTCGGGACTTGCATGTAAAAAAGATGGCATGACTCCAAGAGAAGTGTGTGTGTGTGTGTGTGTGTGTGTGAGTGAGAGAGAGAGAGAATCTACTTAGGCAACATTAGATGAGAGGATGATGTCTTTAAAAATGTGCTTGCATGTCTGCCTCAAGCTTTAATCTAATAAGGCTCTTCGCTGCCGAATATGGCTCTTAATGAGTGGAAAACACAACACATGATGAGCGAGACAGAGCGCTGTGGCGTCCTGAGCTACGAATCCCCCAACAGATGGGTTTAATATTCTCCAAATAAAGACCGTCATACCTTGTGCAAGTGCTAAGGGAACATGGAGACCCAGCTCACACATGTGTGTGTGTTTGGTAAACACAGCTCTCGGGAAGGTCTAGTGATACTTGGTGATACAGTACGCTGGTCTGAAGTTCGTTTTTGGATTCGTATTCAGTATTCGGGTTTCGGGTCAGGGTCACGGTGAGTCTGGAATTTGTAACGGGAATATTGGGAATGAGGAAGGAATACGCCCAGACGCATGAAACACCACGTTCCGTTTATGTTTTTCTTTGAATGTAGGCCAGAACTGGACACTGGGGGGTGAAAGAGTGCTTGGACCCCGCAGATCGCTGCTTGCAGCTATTCCTGTCTATATCTATATACACCAACCAGCCATAACATTATGACCATCTGCCTAATATTGTGTTGGGCCCGTCGAGGCATGGACTCCACTAGACCCCTGAAGGTGTGCAGTGGTATCTGGTATTCTTGGACCACTTTTGATAGATACTGACCACTGCAGACCGGGAACACCCCACAAGAGCTGCAGTTTTGGAGATGTTCTGATCCAGTGGTCTAGCCATCACAATTCGGCCCTTCGTCAAACTCGCTCAAATCCTTACGCTTGCCCATTTTTCCTGCTTCTAACACATCAACTTTGAGGACAAAATGTTCACTTGCTGCCTAATATATCCCACCCACTAACAGGTGCCATGATGAGGAGATCATCTGTGTTATTCATATTGTTATGGCTGATCGGTGTATATCTATTCATATGTATTTGGGCAGCATGGTGGCACAGCACCATCAATCCACCTCCAAGAAGGTTTTGGTAGGTGACGAGAAATCAGAGACACAGTGTGTGTGGATTCAGGATTTTACCGGGAAACACGTATTAACCGTGATGCAGTGAGGCTACCTGCTGTTGCACCACAACGCCCCATCATCAACACTGAATGTGTTTAAATCATCCTTCTGGCAGCTCATCACTATGAAGATATTCAGACACCCACCTGCGCCCAACTACTCTCCACACAATAACAAATCTGTGCTGACCATGTCAATCTCGCACACGAAGAAGACGACGGAGCGAGGAAGAAGGATTCAGGTCCGCCCGCTTGCTCTGGAAACGTCTCGTCATTTATTAAGTGCTCTGGATTAATTCACTTTCTCTTCAAATCAGTTGTAAAAGTGGTTGGTAATTAAGGTATGGAAACAAGCCTTTTCTCTTAAAACAATTCTCATTAAAACACAAATCTCCAATGGAATGGCAAAAAGTTCATTTCTAATCTACGTTGAACAGCCCAGCCTTGATTGAACAGCAGGTCGATGGTTAAAAAAGTCCTCGGATGCAGCGGTTTGAAGCTGAAGTTACTGCCGTAGTGAGTTGGAGACTGGAGATAAACAAAATAATTGGAAAGGTCCAGAAAGTAACTGAGCCTGTAATGAAAGATCGTTATTCCCTAGTGCTTCCCGTTGTATAATCCTGATTCATCCCGAGGCTACAAAATTCATTATTAGGATGTTTGTTTTGGTCTTTCTTCTTCTTCTTTTTTTTTTTTATTTGATTAGCCATTGCGTTTCGCCGCTTTCTAAACGAGCCCTGTGGACCATTTAATTAGACGCTATTCGACGTTGCTGCGCCGTTAAGCAGTTTGTCCTCGCTTATAGGTTTTTCCTCCGACTTTGTAAATAAACCTGTAACTGCCAAACTTTCATCAACGTTTCGCCGGAATACGGAAGTGTGTGTGAAGTTTCGTTATGAGACACAGTAGAACCTCTGTATACGAATGCCCTCCCTTGAAGAATTGAAATTTTGCAAGAAATTTGCATCGGCATACGAAGCATTTTTGCCATACGAACGGACCAAACCGAGCGCTGGCTAAATTGCGTGTACGTCCGGGAGCCGTTCAAAACTTGTTAGCGTCAGTGGAATGCCAAGTGAAGCAAGTTCACTAACTTTCCGAATTTTTTTAATCAGGTCAACGAAAGCTGTTTGGAAAGGGTCGACCCACGATACCAACGTAGCCTTCTGCATGCGTTCAAAAGCTAGCTGATTTTCCGGGCGTTTTTTTTTTTGGGTGGCATGGGTGCTCTGTTCTATTTTTAGCCCAACCTTGGTGGCACGACTTCCTGTGAGGACCCTTGACATGGAATGCTTGGCTTGGGTCAGTTCTTTGTAAGCAGCCCTACAGTTTACACACGCTTCGTATTGGTCATATTGGTCATATTTTTGGAACGGATTATCTGCATTTACATTATTTCTTATGGGAAAATTCGTATCGCAATCCAAATATCCGCCTTAAGAACGAATTAAATTCGTATGCCGAGGTTCCACTGTATGAGAAACTGTAAAATTCTATACAAAACATATGTTCAGTGAATGAGCCAGCGGTGCTTCTCAAAAGAAGTGTGTTGATATGACGTGTGCATACAAACTGCAGTAAAGTTCAGATTTAAAGATAAGCACAGCAGCAGTGCGGACGGTCCTAAGGGGTTAATAAGGACAAAGTTAATAAAATTTAATTGCTAAAGTAATAATAAAAGTTAACAATAGGGACAAAGTCTAAGCCTGACTAATGAGGAAAGGCTTTCTGAGATTGTTCTTTCATCGACGTGTTAAAAAGAAAAAAAAAAAAAAAAAAAAAAAAGAAAAAAAAAAAAGATAAAGTAGCTCAGATGGACTTCCTGGACGTTCTTGAACGCGGGCGTGAATGGATTTCTTTCTCTTTTCGGATCAGGCGGTGAAAGAAGGAGGCCGTGTCTAATGGACGGTGGGGAAGTGAAGGAGACAGCAGTGTCAGCAGGGCGTCTCGGGGGCCAGGGGGGTCCCCAACATCTGCCTGTCGCTTTTTTTTTTTCTAATAGAGGCTTTGTGTGGCACAAACAGCAGACGGTTACGCTGGCCAAATGCGCTTGGATGAAAATGACGTCTTTGTACCACATGGTCGTGGAAAAAAATGAACGTTTTCTGTGGCCAGATGCTGACCAGGAAAATCAGACGCGAGTGTTTGAGTCAAATGACCAGATATCAGATCATTTGAATGCGATAATCACAAAACTGCTATCCCACAAACATCAAGGTTAAAAAAAAAAAAAGCACTGCTCAAATCCATTCACTATTACACTACATTGTACAGCCAAAAGTATGTGGACACCTCACCATATGCTTCTTATCCCTCCCCTTCCTGATAGAATAAGCTCCACTCTTCTTGAAGGCTTTCCGCTAGATTTTAGCACGTAGGATGTTTGTTCGTTCTGCTAGAAGAGCGCCTTAAACAAACAACGCGTCAAACTGATGAAGCAGCCGTGACCGAGCGTGTGTGTAGGTCAAGGTCTGGCCTGTTTCGGGTCATTGTATAGAAACCAATCGAGCAAGAGAATAGGCAACGTCTTGGCATTTGTTCATGACATTTAAACAAATGCTATAAAATATCAGCCACATGGCTGAGCCGCGAATGTTACGTTGAAGCAGGAAAAAACGCTGCCCTGCGTCCGCGTGCTAACATTCCAGAAACGCTTTAGATCATATCACGCAGCACAGTCTGTAGGCTACATAAACACAATACGGTTAAAATTAGATGATGAGATTGGAGCATCCGCTGTCTGCGAATCCCGCTGTAAGCTGTTACCATAGAAACATCTCAGAAGCAGTGTGTTAATAGAAACCAACCCGGAAGTAGCGTCAGAGCTACAGTAACGGAAGATCAACACCTTCTGACCAATCAGAATCCAGAACTCCACAGCACTGTGGTATACGATGAAATATAACCCCATTTATCATTTGTTTACCCACACACACACACACACACACACACACACACACACACACACACACACACACACACACACAGTTTCCTTTATTCTCTACTGTGCATAAGCACACACACACACACACACACACACACACAATACAGGCTTCCTGTGTATCTCCCGAACCCGCACATCCACCCACATGCTTTCTCTCTCTCTCTCTCTCTCTCTCTCTCTCTCTCTCTCTCACACACACACACCTTCCACCCATTCTCTACACCATATTTTTTTGTGGTCACGTACACAGTACATATGGGTGGGTGGGCAAATATTCCACAAATAAAATGAGATACAGAACAATACACAGTCCTAACATTCTGTAAGCGACTCATTTAAACAATTGGATTTTTGAAGTCTTTGATTTAGCTATATACTAAAAACGTAAATATTACAGCTTTTTTTTTTCTTTCTGAACCAAAACGTTGTTGTGGTTGTATGCGGAAGAGGGCTGACAGCGTTGCCTTGAGCAGCAAGTCGATTTTTAACTCTGTGTCACATGCTGATTTTTTTTTTTTAATGCACATCACCGATCAGGCATAACATTATGACCACCTGTCTAATATTGTGGTGGTCCCCCTTTTCCTGTCAAACAGCCCTGTGGACTCCACTAGATCTCTGAAGGTGTGCTGTGGTATCTGGTATCCTTGGGCCACTTTTGATAGATACTGACCACTGCAGACCGGGAACACCCCACAAGAGCTGCAGTTTTGGAGATGTTCTGATCCAGTGGTCTAGCCATCACAATTTGGCCCTTCGTCAAACTCACTCAAATCCTTACGCTTGTCCATTTTTCCTGCTTCTAACATCAACTTTGAGGACAAAATGTTCACTTTCTGCCTAATATATCCCACCCACTAACAGGTGCCATGATGAGGAGATCATCAGCGTTATTCACTTCACCTCTCAGTGCTCATAATGCTATGCCTGATCGGTGTATGTTCTAATAACACTCAGCCTTAAGACGGTGTTGTATTTTATTCCGTTCTCTGGGTTTCTGGGTAAAAAAATGGCCGTATGCTGTGCTGAGAGCGTGCTGAGATCGGGCTGTTGGTAGCCTGTTTGTAATGCCAGCCAGCAGCAGGTTTGGATGAGGACCAGCAGGAAGATGAAGGCTTCGGAGAAGGAAGATTAATGTATCCAGACTCTGCAGTTCATCATCTCAAAAGGCTGTTCCAGAGGTGCTGGTCAGAGCGAATGTTATTCCACATTCGTCTGAACCTCCAAGGTCAAGAGCGTGGAGGAGGACGCGGCTGGTCGGTCGTGGTGTTTAGTAATGTAGTAAAGGTGTGTATAACAGATTTGTACATTTACGTTGTCCTTGAGCTCAACACTATAATCAGGTCAGTGTTGGGGTTTGGTTTTGTGGAAGATTTCTGTAATCACTTGGATATACAAACTGTAAAGTTCTTTATCAGGTTATCGCCCCGGCGGAGACGTTTACTCAGATTACTGGAGCTGTAAAAAGGTTAAAGTGCGAGCCGTCTCAACACTTCAGAAACGGCTTCTTTCTTCTAGGATTTCTCTGTCGGCTTTTTGCCCTGGTGTTTGCTCCGACAACAAGGACGCGAATGTTTTTAATAATTCAAATGTAGCACGGGTTTTTTTACACATATACACTGGGTAGATGTACTGAAAACATCAAGGGCTTGAGAGCAGAAAAGCTTTATGGGGAAAAGATTGGTGGATGCTGCCAAGTGTTACAGAGCACCGGAGAAATGAGTCAGGCACACACACCCACCCACCCACACACACACACACACACACACACACACGCTCCGCTGGGTGCTATCTGAAGACCAATGAAAAAGGAAATAAAATGCTTCTTTTTTTTCCCCGTTCTCGCTCGGTTGCAGGACGCCAACTCGAAATTCGCTCCGTCCCAAATGAGCAGTTAGGGTCCAAAACAAAGCTTCAACACCGTGTCATAAAGGACGAGGTTAAATTATTGTGCCGGCTTCGCTGAAATATATATCTGGTGCTTTAGTGAAATGGTCACAGGCAGAGAAGCAAAATCAAACATTTACAGAAGGTTAAAAGAGAGAGAGAGAAAAGAAACGCAGCATGTAAAACTTCTGCCGATTCACCTGCACTCTGATGCGCCGCCTGATCGGTGCGATTAATACGATCGATCGTTCCGAGGCGTGACGATTAAGAAGAAATTGACAGGAAATGAAACAAAGGAACCAAGAGCAACACTTTCGGTTTCGCCACGAGCCTGAAATGGCGAGACGAAAAAAATGGATGATGGATGGATGACATCTGGAAGAGATAGGTGAAGATGAACGATGGAGAGGATATTACAACCGAGATGATTCTTAAGCAGCTCTGAAGCAGGAGTGGACAAAACCAACATTTATTAGCTAGCTCTTGGGGCAGACGTGTTGCTCGGGCTCAGAAACCGGAGTGAGGGTTTTAATAAGCAACTCATGAGAATATATTATGAACTAAGAATTTTGCTGAAAACTACATATTTATTAACGTATCAGTTGTATTTGTGTAGTTAGCAGCAGAGTTAGACTGTATACCAGAGAGTTTCATGGTCACTGTTTTAAAAATAAAATCCATAAACTTTTCATGGATCCTGTCTGTGTGCCGTTCGATAAGGGTGATGAGGAAAAATGTTCGATCGAGAAGGAGTGGATCGGTATCGAGCCCCCGGTGTGTGACACAGATGGACTTGGACTATAAGCTTAAAGCCTAATGGTGAGTCCACCTGCCAGAACACACTGCGTGCTCGATTGCTGTATGCAGATGTAACCATCGACAGGCTGGAAGGAGACCACAGCCTGTGAAAAAAACTACGTTTCTGTGGTTCTTTCTTCTTCTTGTTTCGATTGCTTCGTTTGGGGTCGCCACAGCGAATTATTTGGTCCGCATGTTTCGATTTAGCACAGGTTTGACTCCCGAATCACTTCCTGACGCAACCCTCCTATTTTATCCGGGCTTGGGACCGGCACTGAGAGTTAACTATTTGATGGCTGGGTTAGCTCCCTGCCC
This sequence comes from Hemibagrus guttatus, assembly GCA_033459395.1. Lineage (NCBI taxonomy): Eukaryota > Metazoa > Chordata > Actinopteri > Siluriformes > Bagridae > Hemibagrus > Hemibagrus guttatus. Next base: position 3,873,414 of record JAUCMX010000014.1, on the reverse strand, counting down.
GGGGGTCGAACCTGTGCCTCCTGGTGGTTCAGTGGCAGGATCCTGTGCGGTTATTTCTTGTAAATAAACACAATTTCTTGCACGGCCATTTCAGAGTTTAAGAGTATTGTTAAGATTAAGATTGTTAAGTATTGTTAGATTAAGAATTTTTTTAGTTCTAAAACCAAATCTGAGTTCAGCAAAATCCTCACGGCCCCTTCTTTTACTACAGGAACATTGCTCTGAAAATGCCCCCCCAAGTATTCCGATTTTTCTCGAAATATTCCGGCTTTATTCTCCAAACATCCCGACATTCATTCATCCCGACATTCATTCATTCATTATCTACTGCTTATCTGATCTGTTCTCGGGTCATCTCAGGCATCATTGGGCATCAAGGCAGGATACACCCTGGACGGAGTGCCAACCCATCGCAGGGCGCACACACACACACACACACACACACACACACACACACACACACACACACTACAGACACTACAGACACTACAGACACTACAGACAATTTAGTGATGCCAATCAACCTACAATGCATGTCTTTGGACCGGGGGAGGAAACCGGAGTACCCGGAGGAAACCCCCGAGGCACAGGGAGAACATGCAAACTCCACACACACATGGCGGAGGTGGGAATCGAACCCCCAACCCTGGAGGTGTGAGGCAAACATGCTAACCACTAAGCCACCGTGCCCCCCCACATTCCGACATTCCGACATTCCGACATTCCGACATTATTTTCAAAACATTCCCACTTTTTTTTTTCCTCGAAATGTTACAACATTACTCTGGTACATTTATTTCAACCGCATCAACAGAGTGCGTCACATCGCTGTGTAAACTCACAACACTCAGGTTTAGAAATCAAACAGAAGAAATGAGAACTTTTCTTTTGAAAAACAGTCAATAAAACGCAGGCTGTTAATCCTGTTCAAATAATTATAAATTAAAAGTCACCGGCTCACGAAATCTGATTTGTCCGGCAAGATTTGTTCGTATCTTTTAACCTGTTTCTGTCTTACTATAGACTATATTTCTGTATAACATTAGCTCCATGTTTCCATGATGGTGAATGTTTTGTTTAGATCCGTTCGGAACATCTAGTCTAGACGTTTCGCAGCAAGACTGAGATTATTCCCAACACGAAGGCGTGATCTGTGAGCAAAGAAAGCTGCTGTTAAGAAGAAAGCAGGATTAAGTGAAACCCTGAACTAAACATAAGCAGTAGACGCAGGCAGACAGACACACGCCCACAGACGTGACCCCGTGGCATCCAGCGTTTCAGCACATTCTTCAGCTCGACGCCTCCTCGCATGTCGCATGGGTGTGTTTCCCGAGCTCTCTGTTAGTCTTCCAGTACTTTTAAGCTGGATGCTTGCGGTTTTGGGGGAAGGTTTTCATAAGCGAGTCTGTGCAGAGAAAAGCCGGAAGGCTGGAGGCCTGAGGAAATCCTCCGGCAGTTAAGCCTAACATATTTAGGGAAATTTTTTTTGTCACTAATAGAAAAGTAGATGCAAGTGAAAGGAAGGGTCCGCTGAAGACAGCCTCGTGCATCAGACGCGACGCGGCTTCTAACAGACGGCTTCCTCTCAATCACACGCTCGTAATCCTCAGGTTCTCCTTCTTTCGCTTGTGAAGGAGTTGCTGTATTTTCAATTGTTTTCTCTAATCCTGTCACGCATCATCGCTTTCATTACACCCCAGGCTCGCTGGTGCCATGTTTCCCAAACTTCTTCCTACTTTAATAAGAGAAGCTGCTCTGTAATCCTACCTGCTGTTACCTCGGCTCTTCCTCACGCGCAGGAAATTGGATTCGCAGACGCCATCCATCACGATCGGACACAATACCCCATTAACCGAATAAAAGTGAATTCGGAAAGCGTGTTTGTAAGATGTTTTTTGTCTACGTTCTAAGCGCCGGAATCTAATATCGCAATAACGGCGACATTATGACAATATTGCGCTTAAAAAAAAAGAAAAAATGAGCGGAGAAATCGCTATCGCTAGCAGTCACGTCTTGAAGGCGTCTGTAAGATCGTCCTGAACGGCGGGATCTCTCTGGAAACAGACACGGCACATGGCGTGTGTGTTTGGCGAGTCGTGGAAAAATTCATCTCGGTGTTTGTCTACACCGAATCAAATAATGAAATCGGTGTGAGATGATTAGATGGTGTGATTATTCCGTGTTTCAGTGGAGAAGAGTGGTGATTATCAAGTCCTGGCCAAATGCCCTTTCCATTCGGAGAACTGGGAATTAAACCTCTGATATTAAATCGTCGGAAAGCATTTCTATATCGTAAAGTGTCACGATCTATTGCTCTGAGTAGAGCGATACTTGAAATATTTTTAGCCGTGATTTTATTCTGCACTTAAACAGGAAGTGACGTGACGGCAGCTGTAGACATTTCTGATCGCAGGTTTTTATGCATCGATGCATCAAATGCTTAATATGTGTCTACGTGAAATCTGTGAAAAAACTGCCTTGGAGGTCAGGATTATTCAAACACACACACACATACACACACAGCATGTATGTACGCATACGCACACAAATGTGAGTCTTTGATGTCGCTGGTTTGCATGTCCTAGTTCGGGTTACTGCGCATTTGCCTACTGTCACGCTAATGCCACATGCGGAGTGAGACGCGAGATGGAAATCACGCTGGATTTCCATACGGAACATCGGAGTGGCGAGGAGCCCTTTCTGAACGCCTACGTTTAGGGGTTTCATCTATACGGCAAACGTTCCACGCTGCCTGCATGCTACAGAGCTCTTTGATCAAATCAAATACTGCCTGTCAAGACAGACGGGATGATAACACACCGGGTGATATTAACGTTCAGAGTGTTTGTGCCGAAAGCATCTCGCTACTTTTTACATCAACGCTCAGACGTCTGAATTAAAAAAAAAAAAAAAAGGAAAAAAAAAATAGAAAAAATCAAATCAAAAATGTCGTGTCTGGACCGGGCCGGTGTGACGGCTTGCGCTGAGAATTTGACGTATCCATAGAAACCAATTTATACTTATTCAGTAAGCATTATGGGATGTTCTCCAACCAAACGGTGTGTCATGTCGCCAGACAAGAGGATTGTTATTCAGCTTGCTATTGAATACCGGGGGGCATTATTAATAAACCCAACCCAGAAGATAGAAAGAATAACGTATGAGACGTAAGAAGAGCATCTCTCGCTGTTCGGTGCGGTGTTGTGATCATCGACACTCACTGTTACCATATGGAAAATGAAAGAACTGGAGGCACGAAGCCTTTATTATCGACACATATACATTACAGCACAGTGGAATTCTTTTCTATGCATATCCCAGCTCGAGAAGTGGGGGTCAGAGCACAGGGGCGGCTATGATACAGGTTGCAGGACGGGTTGAGAGCCTTGCTCAATTGCCCTACGGTGGAGCTTGGTGGTGCTGGGGCTTGAACTCCTCCGATCAACAACCCAGAGTCTTTCTGCCGAAGAGCAGATTGCTTTTACAAACCTTGCATTGGTGTAACTTGTGGCTGCTCTTTAAATATCTGTTGAACGCAAAAACAAAATAAAATGGCTCAGTGGTTATTTTAAACCCACAAATCTGGGGAGTGTACACAAGGAAGTGGCAGGAACAGGGAGGAAATGACCCCTCCCTTACGCTGCTGTCCGTTACATCAGTTTGCATGATTAACTGGCACATCCTCCCCTCCTCGCGGAATCAATAAGCAGTAGCACAACGGTCTCGAATGTTGCAACCCTACCTGTGTCCCCTTCCTTTCCCTAGCCAATTAGGAGATTTGATCAATACTACTCAGTAATGGGATATCGGCTGGCTTTGCTCGGAAATTCCGCAATGTGCCAAATCGAGTACCGTTAAATAAATAAATAAACAAAGAAACAAATAAATAAATAAAAGGGGGCGAGCTTCAGAGAGAGACAATCATATCTCGTTTGTTCGGGTGTGGAGATAGTGGGCAAATATTAAGAAGCTTATCTTCAAGCGAGAGCTTGCAGTGGTTAGGAACCGCTGAGAGAACTGTTTGCTTCTCCTGATCTTATCGCCGTCAGCGTCTCCTCCTCGACCAGAAGCTCTCATTAATCCATGACTAGAGAGTGCACACACACACACACACACACACACATATATGCACTAGAGCAGAGCAAACACTGTACACTGTGCTGTATAAAAAGCCCTGAAGCTCAAACGAACACGTCCAGGCCATCTGTGTGTTCTGGTCTTAAAAAAAATAAAATAAAAATAAAAAGTCATGTCTTCTTCCTCGGTTCGTCTGCATATTAAGATCCTCGAGCAAAACTGTCGCAGATGGAGCTTGGCTTTTTTTTTTTTTTTTTACGAGCGTCGGCTCTGCAAATGGGTTCGTCTTCCATTTTCCTAACAGGATGTCACTTAAGAGAGAAGCGGCCTCTGAAAGTCCTGCTGGGAAAGCATCTTATCGTGAACGAGTCAGTAATGTGTGTGACTATATAGGACTAATAAAAAAAAAAAGAAGAAAAATACAGTAATATTCTCGGCTTAATGGGGGTTTCGGCTATCAATAGTAAAGGGAGGAGACGGAGACGAAACCGAGACGTCCGACTTTCTGTCGTGAGCGACGTCATCACCATTATATAGGAATAAAATCTGAAGAGCACATAAACACACAGAAGAACCAGTCTTCTGCGAAACGGACGGTTTGTACCTGCTGTGCTGGATGGGAAGTGGTTTAGAGGTTTTGAATGATGAACTTCTCCCGAAGGACGGGCAAAAGGTTTCATTACGGGATGTCACTTAAGGTCGCTGAAGTGAGCAGAAATGATATTGTTTAAAAGCAAAACGCTGAAGTGCGATATCAAGAGTCAAACCTAGGTGTGAGATAAGATAAGATAACATTTATTCATTCCTGATGGGAAACTATAGGAAAAGTTCTTAGTTTTGTCTGTTGCCATGACATGACGCATTAAACGCCTCATTCTACAACAAACATGGAGGAATGTTAAGGAGCGAGTGCTCCTTATAGCTCAGCGTTCAAACCGACTCAGTGAATCACACCAGCACAAACACAGCTGGAGACGAGGCACAAATACATTAGTTATCCCTCTGGGCGAGTGAAAGCCTCAGTGTGCTGCCAGCGTGTTAAACCCGTCCAAAAAAAGGCTACAGATGTACAGTGTGACGCGATAATTACGTGCATTCGTACAAATAATAGAGAATAAGCGAGCGCTTGAATGCCCGTGAGGGCCGACGTTATGCAGATCTCCCGATAACGTCTGTGGAAGAGGAAATGTGTTTGCACCCTCGACAAAACGACAGAAGCTGTGTCCCAAATGACCTACTGAGCACTATACACTCCAGCCTCTAGTGTATGAATGTTAGAAGGCTCGTATCGTCTCAAATGGGACACTGATGTTTTTCACTAAGAGGAAATACAAGCTGAATGGCAATATAAGCAAAATGACATGGTCAAATTGTTGTTAGGGAAAAATAAAATGCACACAACGTGGGTTAATATGAAACACTTTTCTAAGTCGTCTCATCGACCGGAGTGCCGTCAGCCATCTTGAAATTTTTTTCCTCATCCAGCATCAGTGCCTGGTAGCCCCGCCCCTCTTCCTCAATGTAAGCGAAGCACTTCTGGATTCTTGAAATGCACTTCTTCTTGTTGGGATTGTCAGTGTGAACACACTACTTACTCTAGCTACACTACACTATTATGACGTAGAATAGTGCGCAAGTATGCGATTTGGGACACAGACAATAAGTCCCTGGTTAACAATTTTGGTGTACTCGTCACATGTAAAGAAGAAAATGTGCACAAATCAGACTAGGGTCATGATTTTCCCTAAACGCAATGTGATACGAGGTGACCATGTTTTAAAGAAAGGTTTTCGCAATGCAACAGCGGCATCGGAACCCATTCTCCAATCAGCGTCATCTCTCTCTCTCTCTCTCTCTCTCTCTCTCTCTCTCTCTGTTCCCAACACACAGTGTCTCTATTCAAATTGCAGAGTAGCCACCAATTTCCTCCTGTCCTAAATCATATTAACTTTCCCCGGCCGTGACATAACTGGACGGCCCAGGAAGCTGTCCTAACGAGTGCGGTAAATGAAATCATTTACACCCAGCTGCCACAGGTCAAAGGTCAGAAGCATACCAATCAGCTAGACTGAATTACACGAGACCGCGTCGGGATTACTCCGGACTCAGCACTCTGGTAACGAGAAAGAGACTTCGGACAGGATTGAGAGACAAGTCTGTGATGGTTTTCTGGAGGACCAAACTTGCTAAATATTCCAAATCTTTAATGCCTCAACACTCAGACTAACACCTTATGCACTCACCATAATCACTGTATACGCTGAACTTTTCAAGAAGACCACTTTCACAACAAAGACACACTCTGCATTCTGTATAAACAAGGATATAGTAATATCGCTGTCGATTCAAAACAGGAGAAAAAAATAGCTTCTTTATTTTGGCATTTTATCGTAAAGGATGCACAGTACACAGGCGACGAAAAAAACATCCTCGGAATCCGAAATCCTGAGGGAATCGGTGCAATCCCATTATCCCGATACACAAACAAAGTCAGAGCTGGATGTATTACATCCTGTCAGATGAGCTTAGGCCTTGTTTACGCTTGCTTGTCCGTGGTTCTCACAGCGGAGTCCGTGAGTCATAGCCGGGGGTCTGGGGCTTAGTTTCGTTTGTTTGTTTTTTAATTACGGTGGTGGTGGTGATGACAATACACCAGAAATATACCCACACACACATATACATATACCACTGACTTATTATCGTTATTAGCCGCTCGAATCAAACATGGTCAATTGGATCAAATGGATTTCGTCCAAATATATTTAACCTTATAAATAATATCAACTTGAACCTAACATCACACAGGATCTGTATCTAGCTGAGACCTTCTAGCATGTAAATAATGAGTAAAAGCTGAAGTTATGTTTATAAAACCTATCGGTCGTTGGGAGGCGGATGAAGCTGTGGGAAAATGCGGACTCGAGTTCTACATGTGTTCCTCATAGCTCCTGACCACTGCTTGTAATATTCACTCAAACACATGGCTCGTCAGCTCAGCCATTGAAATAAAACACTGTTGGAAAGCTCATCCGTGCCTACAAGCGTTAGTCGAAATTTCTGTCATTTTGGCAAATCAGATATAAAAATGGAGTATAAAATCCTGGAAAGTACCCTGCATTATTTATCAAAGAGTGAGGAACCCTGGTGTAACACGGAGGAATGGAGCCTGAGGGAGAGACGACAACGGAGACGATTCAGCGGGGAAGGCGGCTTGATAAGGCGGATAAATCAGACTCGCCGACTTGTAAAATAAAACCGGGTTTCACTGCGGAGAAGATTACGAGCGTTATGAACACATCTGTCTCGCCAACGGAGAAGGCTGTAAAAATAAGAAATACAGAACGAAAGCATTATGCTAAACAAGCAGGCTTCCTGCGTGTGCCCTGTGGGTCTAGTGGAGCGCAAAAAGAGGTCGAGCTAAACGCAGCAAATTAGCTGTAGCGAAAGAGGAAGGAGAAGGGTGTGTGTTCCCAGAAGCCCTGCAGAGACAGGGGAGCAGAAGAAAGACAAGATGTGTTCCCAGAGCTAGATGGTGTCTCTAAACACAGGTATGAAACACATGGGTGTGTGTGTGGTGTACGCCTGCACTCACACACACACACACACACACACACACGTGCACACAGAGGCAGGCAGCTGCTGCTCCTGCTGCATGAATCATGCCTCAGGCATTCACTACTGCCTTTCCACCAGTGACGGGAAGAATCAACAGATTCCATCACAAATCCCAGATCTTTCGCGCTCAGACAAATCCGTTCGAGATGCATATCCATCCGGAGCGCCGTGCGCTACTGCACAGCACCGGTGCCGGCTTGTACCATGCCCAACACACCGTTCTCTAGCATACGATGTAAAGTAACAGCGGTTCGATCGACAGGATATGATCTTAAAGGAATACTCCGCCTTTTTTCCACCTCTGTATCTCTGCATGCCATATCTGCAGCAGAAATACCGCTACCTCGCTCCAGAATTTCGTCACGTCTCTCTGGACTGAGATAAGAACACAAAAAAATCCATTTACACAAACCTCACTTACTGCATAATGGAGGTTTACGGAGTAGGAAGAAAATATTTATGTGAAATATCTGAAGAGGGGAAATTTCTTTAATATTCCTAAATATATACTAGATACCGAAAGCATAACTCAACATTTATAGTGTAACGGCTGTAGTTTTTCATTCATAGCATTTTTTCATCATTTCTCACTAAATGTAAATCGTAGATTACTCTGAGAAACATTTCCTTTAAAACTTCCTCCTGCATCAACTGACAAGGTTACAGCACTAACCTGACAGCTTTGCCTTTAAAATCCTATTCTAGATAAAAAAAAGTTCTTAAAACATGGGGAAACAGGTTCACACAAGCAGAGCGGATCCCTGGCATATACTGGATAAATAAGATGATGGGTTGAAGACCTCGGCGCTCATTATAGCGAAGAGAAGGAGCGACATCTCCGCTTCGCTGTGTGATTGACAGCTAGGGCACAGAGCTGCTGTATTTTCTCTCATGTTGTGAGATGTACTCTCTTACAGCCTTCACGCGCTGAGGATGGTCTAAATGAGACGCTGTGTTAGAACAGCAGAGCCTGGCAGTGCCTGATACTGACACCGGCCTCCGCGTCCATTCGTCATGCCTCAGGACCGACGATTACAAGAGCTGGACAGGCAACACGGTGTTTCTGCAAAATGATACTTCAGAATTATCTGCAAGTCTACAGGTGAAGTCTTGTAGCCTATGGTTGTAGTCTATGGGTATAGTCTAAAGGTGTAGTCTGTAGGTGTAGTCTATGGGTGATGTCTATGGGTGATGTCTATGGGTGTAGTCTATGGGTGTAGTCTATGGGTGTAGTCTATGGGTGTAGTCTATGGGTGTAGTCTGTGGGTGTAGTCTGTGGGTGTAGTCTGTGGGTGTAGTCTGTGGGTGTAGTCTGTGGGTGTAGTCTGTGGGTGTAGTCTATGGGTGTAGTCTATGGGTGTAGTCTATGGGTGATGTCTGTGGGTGTAGTATGTGGGTGATGTCTATGGGTGATGTCTATGAGTGATGTCTATGGGTGATGTCTATGGGTGATGCCTATAAGTGTAGTCTATAGATGATGTCTATGGGTGATGTCTATGGGTGATGTCTATGGGTGATGCCTATGGGTGATGTCTATAAGTGTAGTCTATAGATGATGTCTATGGGTGATGTCTATGAGTGATGTCTATGGGTGATGTCTATGGGTGATGCCTATAAGTGTAGTCTATAGATGATGTCTATGGGTGATGTCTATGGGTGATGTCTATGGGTGATGCCTATGGGTGATGCCTATGGGTGATGCCTATGGGTGATGTCTATAAGTGTAGTCTATAGATGATGTCTATGGGTGATGTCTATGAGTGATGTCTATGGGTGATGTCTATGGGTGATGCCTATGGGTGATGCCTATGGGTGATGCCTATGGGTGATGCCTATGGGTGATGTCTATGGGTGATGTCTATGGGTGATGTGTGTAGATGTGGTCTATAGGTGATGTCTATGGGTGATGTCTATAAGTGTAGTCTATAGATGATGTCTATGGGTGATGTCTATGGGTGATGTGTGTAGATGTGGTCTATAGGTGATGTCTATGGGTGATGTCTATAAGTGTAGTCTATAGATGATGTCTATGGGTGATGTCTATGGGTGATGCCTATGGGTGATGCCTATGGGTGATGCCTATGGGTGATGCCTATGGGTGATGTCTATAAGTGTAGTCTATAGATGATGTCTATGGGTGATGTCTATGAGTGATGTCTATGGGTGATGTCTATGGGTGATGCCTATGGGTGATGCCTATGGGTGATGCCTATGGGTGATGCCTATGGGTGATGTCTATGGGTGATGTCTATGGGTGATGTGTGTAGATGTGGTCTATAGGTGATGTCTATGGGTGATGTCTATAAGTGTAGTCTATAGATGATGTCTATGGGTGATGTCTATGGGTGATGTGTGTAGATGTGGTCTATAGGTGATGTCTATGGGTGATGTCTATAAGTGTAGTCTATAGATGATGTCTATGGGTGATGTCTATGGGTGATGTGTGTAGATGTGGTCTATAGGTGATGTCTATGGGTGATGTCTATAAGTGTAGTCTATGGGTGATGTCTATGGGTGATGTCTATGGGTGATGTCTATGGGTGATGTCTATGGGTGATGTCTATGGGTGATGTCTATGGGTGATGTCTATGGGTGATGTCTATGGGTGATGTCTATGGGTGATGTGTGTAGATGTGGTCTATAGGTGATGTCTATGGGTGTAAGTCTACAGGTGAAGTCTTGTAGCCTATGGTTGTAGTCCATGGGTATAGTCTAAAGGTGTAGTCTACAAGTGTAGTCTAAAGGTGAAGTCTTTAGGTGTAGTAAATGGGTGTTTTAGCATTACACTGTTGGAAAATAATCAGCAATCGAACTTATGGGTTTTGTATTTTCAGTGTTAGGCAATAATAATATTGGTAATTGGTAATAACCTCCAAAAACTGTAATCTACATTCACATGATCTTCCTGTATCTGCTGCAGCAGTGCAGCTATCAGAAATCATAACTTAGATACGATCTTATGACACCTAAACTAATTCTCTCACAATAACACCATAGCATTTCAACTTATAACAACATCTCAATCTCAGTAGTCCAGCAAACACAATACTCCTGAGTTGCCAATCAGACATATGCAATAAATAAACCTGGCAGGATGAAAGGTCGTCGGTCGATACGTGTTTTTGGTTAGAGAGATCGGGACGAGGCACGGAGAACTATCCGGGCTCCGGCATCGGCGAACTTCCTACATGAACCAGCCGTGTAATCACTGAACTGTGATTTAATAGAGGTCATGAAAAAGTCACTAGCCTGCATCAAAGCACGCAGTGACCTTTCGGGATCGTAAATCACGCCGTTGATTCGGTTTCCAGTTGTGTCCTTTCTCTCGGACTGTCACAGGAGCACGGCGAGGACACGGGCGGGGCCGGATGACGCCGGGGTTCCACTGCTCACTTAAGCCTTAATCATTTTCCTTCTCTGTAACAGCGACTCTGACAGAAGGTTTTTTTTCAGTGTCTTATTGTTTTTATAGTAACAGCTTACAACAGGGACTTGTTTGGCGGACGGTGCACATGAAGTCTAATAATAAAAGCATTAAAGGATGTTGTGTAACTAAGAAAGGAGGAATGTGTAATCGTCTATATAATTAATGAGAAATGTTTAGCATTTATAGAATGAGGAAGTCTCCAGTATCAGTGACTGACACAGGAACATCATTAGGAGAGAGGACGCTGCATTTGTCCTCTTTGTGACATAACCGACTTTGTGTTTTGTCTAACGTAAGTGATTACAGGAATTAACTGGTCCCGTAGATGTTCCGCGACATTAAACCCAATTACAAACGCACAAAAAGTTGTCATTCCTTCATGAATATGGATGTGCAGTTATTGGAAAGGAACAGACATTGAAGTAACCAAAAGTCATCAAGAAATTATTCAGGAGCCGGATTCTTCACACAGAAGAGACGTTTGACATTTGAGCTCACACTGACATGCAAAGAGTCTCACTGCCCGAACACGTTTAGCGTGAGCGAGACGGGTTTGCGCATCGGGTCACGTCACGTCTCAGAGACTGATATTCGAAGGTAAAGCCGCTGGTGTACTTAGTGCTGATAAATATAAAGTTCTGGGTGGGGTGGATGTGATAAACGTTCCCTTATCCAGAGAGACTTACATTTTATACAACTGAGCAATTGGGGGTCAAGGGCCTTGCTCAAGGGCCCAGCAGTGGCAGCTAGGAGGACCTGGGCTTCAAACTCACAACCTTCTGATCAGTAATCCAACACCTTAACCACTAAGCTACCACATGCCCCAATAAAAGCTTCATATCAACTGATACCTAGACTATAACTTGTAACTGTAAACCTATAAAGTGACCAATATGATGATGCCAAAATGACCCCATGAGATAAAACAGCCATCATGGACAATATCTTCTATAACCGTAATAAACTATAACAAACACTAACTTAATACGCGAGTCCTCTTAAACCCCGCCTCCAAATGTACTCTTATTAAAACACACTACTTCATGTTCGCAGACCAGACACACAACTTTGTTCAAAATTTCCAAACCACATAAATACCAGAAACAACGGCCTGCTTTCTCTTACGTAAACAAGCAGATGTGCACTGTTGCAAACTTGCATTGTGATCGTGCTGCGGAAAAATATGAAAACTGAAAGTGTTCCCCTTCTCGCATTGTTTCACCAAAGATCCCTGGCAGGACATCACATTCCACAAAACAGAAGCTGGTGTTTTGAGGGGTTTTTTTCCCCCTGATTTTATGTTGACAAAGCCAAGCTTCCCCTGAGCATCCTCCTTCCACCGGGGCCCCACCCCATCCCAAACACACACACACACACACACACTCGTCGACACAGATTTCAGATGCCACACTGCAAGTAGATACATGAGGGTAAACAAAATCTCGTCATGATGCATAGGGTAAAGAATTTTGCTGAAATTTACATCAATTCTAAATCTTTTCAGGCCCTGAGATTGGGACAGAGTGTCGGATTGGTGTGTCCCTGGTCTTTAAACCCTACGTTCACACCAGCAACACAACAGAAAAGCGATTGGACTTTTTCCACGTGTGTGTGTGCGCCAGAGAGCCATGATATCAGTGATGGTGGCAAACGACAACGCAAAAGTGAGTGAGTGAGTGAGTGAGTGAGCGAATGCATGAGTGAGTGAGGAATGAGCGAGTGGATGAGTGAGTAAATGAGTGAGTGAGTGAATGAAGGAGTGAGCGAGTGAGTAAATGATTGAGTAAATGAGTAAATGAGTGAGTGAGTGAGTGAATGAATGAATGAATGAATGAATGAATAAGTGAATGAGTGAGTAAGTGAGTGAGTGAGTAAATGAGTGAGTGAGTGAATGCGTGAGTGAGTGGATGAGTGAATGCGTGAGTGAGTGGATGAGGTGAGCGAGCGAGCAAGTGAGTGAGTGGATGAGTGAGTGGATGCGTGAGGGAATGAGGGAGGGAATGAGGGAGGGAATGAGGGAGGGAATGAGGGAGGGAATGAGGGAGTAAATGAATGAGGGAGTGAGTGAATGAGGGAGTGAGTGAATGAGGGAGTGAGTGAATGAGGGAGGGAGTGAATAAGGGAGGGAATGAGGGAGGGAGTGAATAAGGGAGGGAATGAGGGAGTGAGTGAATGAGGGAGTGAATGAATGAGTGAGTGAGTGAGTGAATGAAAGAGGGAGTGGATAAGTGAGTGAAGCAAATTTCACTAGTGACTCTGGTTCATAGCTAGTGCAGTCGCTAATCTGCCAACGACGTAAGCAAACAAGTTTTCACACTGATTAGTGCATTATTTTAATTTGCGTTAAACTAGTTAGCCTTTGCTAAAAGCAAAAAGTCAATACAAGAGAGAAAATGAAAGCAAAACAACTGACTTGCTAGCATGAGCGTAGGGTCTGGCACCAAAAAGAGCGATGGGATCAATGACACAAAGATTCCTGCATTTCCAAAAAGAATTTAGAATTTAGAAATTCCGTGTTGATGGAGTCATACTGAAAGTTTAACATGCATTTCCTCCATACAATTTTCCAGCAGTACTTTTTTTTTTTTTTGGTGGTGGTGGTGGTGTTCCCCAAGGATCAATGCTCGGCAGCAGTGAGAAAAATAAATAAACAAATAAATATTGCACACTTCAACGCATTAACTACTCAGAAAGGGTTTGAACAGCCCATTAATCCCCATGTTAAAACCCTAGACGCTTGTGATGAGTACCTACCTGAGACATCTGAGGCCTGAAGTTGATCTGCTTCAGGTCTACAGATCCAGGTGACAGATTGTGCAACATTTGGCACAAGAGCACCCCGTCTCGGAGAGCCTGAGCCAGGTCGAAGACGACAGCCGAGGGCCAAACCACCCGGTGATTCAGGGGCAAGACCTTGCAGTCGATGAGCCACCGGCCACACTGCCTCCACTCCTCCATAGTGACAGCGGAAAGAAGAACGAAGCTCAGAAAGTCCTCTGGCCAAGGGGCCACCACCCGAGACGCCGAGGAGACACGGGATACGTCCGAAACGTTACCACGGTGCAAGCTAGAGTTCTGGATAGCAGTCCATACGACAAGGACGTGATCTGGAGCTGATTCAGACTAACTCCTGCTCCTCATGTCTGTCATTCCCATCGCCTGGTAATCAATTCCCGCTAAAAGGTTCACTCTCTGACAAGGTGAAAGGTCAGACTCCAAACTTGTGCCTGATTATGGGATGAGGAAAACCTTGCCCTTCTTAAATCAGTGTAGTTTCCTCTTCTTCATCATCATCATCATCATAACGTGAAGCTCTGGAGAGTTCTGGGAAACACACACACACCTCAAGCCTGATATTTTTATACAAAACAAATTGTTTTCAGAGAAAGACAGGGGAGAGGGTTTTAATCACAACATGTCCAAGAAGAGGAAGAAGAAGAAGGAGGAGGAGGAGGAGGAGGAGGAGGAGAGGAAGAAGAAATCATTTTGTGTTTGTTACAACGTGTCGTTCACTCAGTCTTTCTTCACCGTCACAAGGAAACAACTTATAAAAAGCTCACAAAAGCACCATTCACCAGCTTGGAGTGAAGTAATTTTGTTGCCAAAATGTTCCTGCAGTTATTTACACTGGTGTGAATCACCGGCTCTCCGCGATATCCACGCTAACACCAGCCTCACACATCCGTGACGGGGAAAAGAGAAAAGACGGAGAAAAAAAAAAAACCTCGAAAATGTTCTTAGGTCCTTTCTCACTCCATGAAGAAATGGAGAAAACGCTATTCCGTGTTGCCAAGCGGATATTTAACAGCTTCAGCGTCCTGTAAATGTTCTCTCTCTATACTTTCCGCTTCGTCCCCGTGTGCTTTAATCCTCTCCACTCGCTTTTCTGCTGTGTTTTGATTTTCTCACTCCCGCTCCGGGCTCTCTCACACACACACACACACACACACACGGGGGAAGGGGGGGGGACTAACTGACTCGACGAGAGAGAGAGAGAGAGAGAGAGAGAGAGAGAGTCTAACTGATTCAACGAGAGAGAGAGAGAGAGAGAGAGAGAGAGTCTAACTGATTCAACGAGAGAGAGAGAGGGAGAGAGGGAGAGAGTCTAACTGATTCAACGAGAGAGATAGAGAGAGAGAGACACTCACTGACTCGACGAGAGAGAGAGAGTGAGTCTAACTGATTCAACGAGAGAGAGAGAGAGAGAGAGAGAGAGAGAGTCTAACTGATTCAACGAGAGAGATAGAGAGAGAGAGACACTCACTGACTCGACGAGAGAGAGAGAGTGAGTCTAACTGATTCAACGAGAGAGAGAGAGAGACTAACTGATTCAACGAGAGAGATAGAGAGAGAGAGACACTTACTGACTCGACGAGAGAGAGAGAGAGAGAGAGAGACTAACTGATTCGACGAGAGAGAGAGAGAGAGAGAGAGAGAAAGACTAACTGATTCAACGAGAGATAGCGAGAGAGACACTCACTGACTCGACGAGAGTGAGAGAGAGAGAGAGAAAAGAGAGAGAGACTAACTGATTCGACGAGAGAGAGAGAGAGAGAGAGAGAGAGAGAGACACTCACTGACTCGACGAGAGAGAGAGAGAGAGACTAACTGATTCAACGAGAGAGAGAGAGAAAGAGAGAGAGAGACTAACTGATTCAACGAGAGATAGAGAGAGAGAGACACTCACTGACTCGACGAGAGAGAGTGAGAGAGAGAGAGAGAAAAAGAGAGAGAGAGAGTCTAACTGATTCGACGAGAGAGAGAGAGAGAGAGACTAACTGATTCAACGAGTGAGAGAGAGAAAGAGATGGTTCCGATGAGGGGGTTTTTCCCGCCCAAAATGATTTCCATAAACACAAACACGCTAAAGTTTTTGTTGTTGTTGTTGTTGTTGTTTCAACGCAATTTAATAATAATAATAATAATAATAATAATAATAATAATAATAATAATTTAATTGAAGCCATGGTTAACGGAATGCTTGTTTTGTGTTCACCTGTCAGTCATTTTATAAACGCTCAGACTCCGCCCACCACACTTAGCCCCGCCCCCATCTGAGAAAACGGTTAAAACAATTATCGTTGTATATCTTATTTATTTCCAACTATTGAACCATTTAGAGACGTAATCACGAGTCAAATATTGCCTAACGCACCTTTAAGCCTTATGTAGTGTACGTTTTTATTAAATAAAGGGTTTTTTTTCTGTACAAGACTTTAAAAAGATTTTTTGTCTCACAAGTGCCTCAGTTTTGCCTCACAGACCAATGTAGTCTCCTCTTCTTCATCTTCATCATATTGTGTAGTGTGTTGTGTGATCTACGTGTTGTATTTTCTGTTATCTAATTTCACCTTCACATTAAAGTTTCACAGTAGTTGTCATTTAGTCATAAAATAGTATTCCGTGTTTGCTAAGACTACACAATGGATGGTTGTGAGGCCACGATTCTCAAAATGGAGGCTGAGGAAGGGTCTGTGACACGATCATTCATGTTATCACAGTGAAAATAAGCAGATCCAACCACCATCAGAGTTATGTTTTTAATATTGGGTTTACATAATTGCATTTGGAAGAGGTAAAGAAGCGAGTGCAGGCAGGTTGGAATGGGTGGAGAAAGGTGTGGGGAGTTCTGTGTGATAGGAAAATATCAGCGAGAATCAAGGGGAAGGTGTACAGGACAGTGGTGAGAGCGGCCATGCTGTATGGTTTAGAGACAGTGTCACTGAGGAAGAGACAGGAGTCAGAGCTAGAGGTAGCAGAGCTGAAGATGTTGAGGTTCTCTTTGGGAGTGACAAGATTGGACAGGATTAGGAACGAGTACATCAGAGGGACAGCTCATGTTGGACGTTTGGGGGACAAAGTTAGGGAGACCAGATTAAGATGGTTTGGACATGTTCAGAGGAGGGAGAGTGAGTATATTGGTAGGAGAATGTTGGACATGAAGCTGCCAGGCAGGAGGCAAAGAGGAAGGCCAAAGAGGAGGTATATGGATGGAATAAATAAGGATATGAAGCTAGTGGGTGCAAGTGTTGAGGATGCAGAAGATAGGGATAGGTGGAGAGAAAGATGATTCGCTGTGGCGACCCCTGAAGGGAAAAGCCGAAAGAAGAAGAAGAAGAAGACATAATTGCATTTGGCTGGCCACTTGATTGAACGGGTTTAATCCAAACCTCAAACTCATAAACAAGTAGCTGAATCATTTGAACACAGTTTGAATCCATTGGTAACTTCACTAATAGCAGGAAACAATGCTGTTATTATGAGAAAATGTTTTGACTAGTTTGGGTTTAGAATGCAATCTAAAATTGTACACATTTACTAAATGTCTGTAATATTTTTATAGCTGGATTATGGTCTTAAAATACATCCGTGGCGTGTCGTGATCTTTAGCACGGACATGTTTTTGGGGCAAAGGATCTTCCGAATCCATGCAGGAGTTTGGATTCATTGTGATTCATTTGGATTCATTGTGATTCATTCAAATGATTTGGATTCATTTTGAAAAGACACAAGTCACTGTCCAAGGTTATAGAAGTACATTACTGTTTTGTAAGGTGCAAACTATATACAACCTAACAATACAATGGTCCAGGAGCCATATCTGATTATACCTGCTTAATAATCTGGTATTGGATTTCAAACCACTTTTAGGTGAAATGAATACTTCAGCAAGAACCAGGTGTTTGCAGATACGGTGAAGACCTCCAGGATCATCTTAAAGATAAAAAAAAAGAAAAAGGAGTCCAGTTTTCCAGAAACATCATAAAGCAGAGATAGTGTTGGTTGTGATCCTTGATGTACCACATAACAATAATGTTTGTGCTGCAAAGCTTTAGGAAATGCTTTAGGCTGGTTTGTTATCTGAATCTTGGTCAGCAAAAACTTTGGGATAACGAATGGATTTGGGAAACATTCCGCATAAAACAGGAGAAATATGGACCAAAAAGATGCTGACTCCAGAAGAACAAAAGAGATGAGATGAAAATCCAGATAGTTGGTGAATAATGTGGCTCAAAGTTTATAGGATTTTCCTAATGATGTGGCCAGAATTGATCCATTTATCATCCTAATTGTGGTCCATGGAAGACAAATACGGATTATTTGTGTATTTGCTCTGATTACCGGAAAGCGAATGTTTTTATTTACATGATTATTTACAACTTGGCTCCAGCTATAAAATCAAATCTAACCCAGGTGACCATTCAATCCTCCAACGACAAACACCACCTCTTCAGTACGGCAGAAAAGCTTCACTCGGTCGACCTTTTGCAAAAAGATTTACATAAAAGAGTCATGTTCAATCAGATCGGACGGATCGCACCCCGCAGTGTGTAGCTGCTCTGCTTCGGTAATAATCTGGTTTATTTCGAATGAGCAATGACTTTCTGCTTCCAACATGATGAGCTGTCACTAAAGCTGGGCAACTGATCCATCACCGCTTGGCTTGTTCTTCACAACATAAAAAAAAAGAAAGAAAAAGGAAGGTCACATGCCTTATAGAGCAAATGTCTGCTATGTAACTTCCTGTGTAATTGTCTATAAAATAGGAAATTACTGCATATGACTGATTTTGAAAGTGGCATCAGGATTGACAATGCACCGTTTGTTCAAATTAAGTGCAATACTGATAGAACAAAGACTTATATATGAAAATATATATGATCTCTCTATATGGGTTCTAGTTGAATCATGAAGTTCACACGAGGCTCTTTTTTTTTTTGCCCAAACCTCCATCTGAAGAAATTCTCCGAAATTCTGCACCATTAAACTTCACCTCCTTCACCTCCAGCTTCCATAATTCAGTTAAAGGACTCATAAATGACTCACAGAGTCAATAAAAGTTTTAAAAAATGTAAAATGCGTGCTGATGGGGATGTAGTTTTGGTCTGATGTTAACGTGTTGTGATTGCATTCTGATAAAAAGCACTGATCCAATTTCAAGGCAAAAAATAGTGC
Organism: Hemibagrus guttatus; assembly: GCA_033459395.1. Classification (NCBI taxonomy): domain Eukaryota; kingdom Metazoa; phylum Chordata; class Actinopteri; order Siluriformes; family Bagridae; genus Hemibagrus; species Hemibagrus guttatus. The sequence continues at coordinate 3,854,339 of JAUCMX010000014.1, read as the reverse complement.
ACTGTCTCCATCTAGTGGCCATTTTTCGCACCATTTGCTTTCATTTCAAAGTGTGTAGGTAGGCACGCTGTGTATCATCATCACCACCACCACCACCATTATCATCAGCATCATCATTATCATCGTCATCATCATCAGCATCATCATTATCGTCATCATCAGCAGCAGCATCATCATCATTATCGCCGTGATCAGCATCATCATCATCAGCAGCGGCAGAATGATCAGCATCATCATTATCAGCAGGAGCATCATCATCATCATCATCATCAGAATCATCGTCGTCGTCATCATCATCAGCAGCAACAGCAGACTGATCAGCATCATCATTATCAGCAGGAGCATCATCGTCATCATCATCATCATCAGAATCATCGTCGTCGTCATCATCATCAGCAGCAGCAGCAGACTGATCAGCATCATCATTATCAGCAGAAGCATCATCATCATCGTCATCAGAATCATCATCGTCGTCGTCATCATCATCAGCAGCAACAACTGAATGATCAGCATCATCATTATCAGCAGGAGCATCATCATCGTCATCATCATCAGAATCATCGTCGTCGTTATCATCATCAGCAGCAGCAGCAGACTGATCAGCATCATCATTATCAGCAGAAGCATCATCATCATCGTCATCAGAATCATCATCGTCGTCGTCATCATCAGCAGCAGCAACAGCTGAATGATCAGCATCATCATTATCAGCAGGAGCATCATCATCGTCATCATCATCATCATCAGAATCATCGTCATCATCATCAGCAGCAGACTGATCAGCATCATCATTATTAGCAGAAGCATCATCATCATCGTCATCAGAATCCTCATTGTCGTCGTCGTCATCAGCAGCAGCAACAGCAGAATGATCAGCATCATCATTATCAGCAGGAGCATCATCGTCATCATCATCATCATCAGAATCATCATCGTCGTCGTCATCATCATCATCAGCAGCAACAGCAGAATGATCAGCATCATCATTATTAGCAGAAGCATCATCATCATCGTCATCATCATCAGCAGCATTATCTCCGTGATCAACATCATCATCATTGTCGTCATCATCATCAGAATCATCATCGTCATCAGCAGCATCAGCATCATCATTATTGCTGTGATCAACATCATAATCAATAGCATCATCATCATCGTCATCAGCAGCAGAATGATCAGCATCATCATTATCATCATAATACATCCATCCATTTTCTATACCTGCTTATCCTACTACTGGGTCACAGGGAACCTGGAGCCTATCCCAGGAGACTACGGGAACAAGGCAGGGTACAGCCTGGACAGGATGCCAGTCTATCGCAGGGCCCAATCACACACACACACATCACACACACACTACAATTTAGAGATGCCAATCGACCTACAATGCATGTCTTTGGACTGGGGGAGAAAACCGGAGTACGCAGAGAAAACCCCCGAGGCACAGGGAGAACATGCAAACTCCACATACACATAGCAGAGAACCCCCAACCCTGGAGGTGTGAGGCAAACATGCTAATCACCAAGCCACCGTGCCCCCCCGTCATCATCATCATCATCGTAAACTTTATATGGCACTTTTATACATTAAAATATTTTTTGAAGTGCTTTTTTAATGTCTGTGAGGAGCTTCTCCGTTTGCTCCGTCGTCCACATGAGTTTCAAAAGGTGACCTGGTTACGTTAAATTGCCCCTAGGTGTGTGTGTGTGTGGGGTGCTCTCTCATCTGAGGTGTATTCCGACCTCATTCCTGGAAACGCTCCGTATATGAGACCCTGACCAGGATAAAAGCATTTACTGACGACAGGTGAATGAATGAACCATAAAAAAAACATACATAAATAAACCTCGACTTAACCATACAGCATAAATCCATAATTCAACTCCGTTTTATTTTTATAGAGCTTTAAAACAATGGACATTGTCAAAAATCAGGAATATATAAATTCAGGATATAAATACATTTTAAATTGATCCAAAATGACCAAGCCAGAGGTGACGGTGGTGAGAAAAGCTCCCTGAGACGATATGAGGAAGAAATCTTGAGCGGATCCAGACTCAAAAGGAACCTCATCCTCAACTGGGTGACATCGGATAGTGCGAGATATATATATATATATAATTTTTTTTTTTTTTTAATGTCCTTCTATAACTGTACAACGTGGCCAAATAATAATAATAAAAATCAAGAGATTGTGGCACAGAAAAAAATTAGCATGTAAATACGAAAAAGATTAATAAAAAAAATATTTCCAATAAAATGTGAAATGATCTAAAACACAAGAAACTAGAGAAAAGCTGAAGAAAATATTTCCATTAATATTTAAAATTGCCTCATCTGTCTGGACCCTGATCAAACTTTCTAAATCTACTCATTTTATCAAAAGGAGGCAGTGGATCCTCAACGTCACTTCAGCTTCAGCTGCTTCTTCACTGCTGCGTTTTCTTTGTAAAAAAAAAAGAAAAAAAGAAAAAAGTTGATCAGTTATGTATTTGATACAATAAGCAGAAATCTTAAACAGAATCGACTGAAAAGACAGAACAAAAAGCAGGACAAACATTATGGATTAATAAAAGAGTGAAAGATGGATGAGACACACATTGTGTATGTTGTGTTAAAATTCTCTTTAACCTGGCAAAGCCACAATTTCACTAACACTGAGGGATTTTAATCCATGAACAGTTATTAAATAACTATTACAAAGTTATTATCCAGATGTTCAATAAGGCAGAAAGTAATAAGCAAGCCTTGTCAGTATTTTTTCTCATTTATTTTACGAAAAAAACAAAATTGAACCCAGCAAAGAAGAGATTCCAGGTAGGCGATTTACATCAAACGTTAGCGTGTGTCCATCCTGAAGTCCAAGCCTCTGGCTCACAGTCCGGTAAACAAGCCTACGTCTACTGACCCGAATCCTCCGTTCCACTGCCCATCCAAACCACCGACATTTACAGGAAGAGAACTATAAACAGCTCAAAAACGTATAAGAAATATACAATAAACTGGCATGCATGTCAAAGATAAAAAGTAAAGTTTTTTTTTTAATTAATATTTTTTTTTCAAAATATAAAAAAGGAGCTATTATAATTGATTTTTTTTACCCAAGGCCTAAAAATGAGCTAGACTAGAATTCTTTATTTCTATTTTATATATATATATATATATATATATATATATATATATATATATATATATATATATATATATATATATATATATATATATTCTCTATATACTTTTTATATATATATATTTTTGTATATATAGTTTTCAGTCTCTCTTTCAGTTTCTAAAAAGATAATCCCTCTGGTAAAACTTGATATGGCTTGATGACCAATGCGATCAAAATGTTCTAGGAAAAAAAGTTGGGGAAGGCATAAAAAATTAATTGATTAATTAATTCATTAGGAAAATGGTGGAGGGGGAAAAAAACAAAACTTAAGCCAAATTATACAACACAATTAAAAATGAAATTTCAGAACTATCTAGTAGTGCGATAATTAGTGTTGAAGTCCCATAAATTTGATTTTGGTTATTAATAATAATAATAATAATAATAAAAAATTTTTTGCATTAATAGGGAAAATGGGCTTTTAAACAATAAACATCTACTTATATATAAAAAAGTAAAATCAAATAAAGAGGAACTTTAACATTTCATAACTTTTCTTGTCAAATAGAAGAAAAACAGGCAGCACATAGAACAAGGGTGAAATGGGAGCGAATATTATCTGGGCAAATAAACAATCATTTATTCATATGACATGGTACATGTGTAATGCAACACCTGTGGGTTTTTTTTTGTGTTTTTTTTTCCTATACATTCAAAGCTCAATGATGTCCGAGCATGATTGGAGGAAGACTCTGCGATTCCATAATCGTTCCCAAGAGACAAAATGTCCTAAAAAAAATGGGTTATTTGTTACATGACAGCATTTGAGTGTTTGAAGTACAAGGATTTCTGTTAAAAAAAAAAAAACAATAAAGTGGAGAAATCGAGCTGTCTGTTACAACAAAGCTGAAAAACATTTACTCCTGAATGTGGTTTACAAAGAAGGAAGACTAGCACCTCAATGCACCGAGTGTTTGATTGATCACTACTCCCAAACACACAAACACACACACACACACACACACATACACCTTCGTCATGAAGCCGCTCACAAAAATGCAATATTTCAGTTGGGTAACTTAAGAATTGTCTTTCTATTTCTAAAACATGGTAAGAATTCGATATGGAAGCAGATGACCGTCCAAGCAGACATGTATGTGTACGTCACTGATTTCTCTGAAATGTTTATATATTTATATTTAAAAAAAAAAAAAAGAACCAAGAGAAAAAATTTACATGAATCTATTGATGGCACGAAGGAGTATAAAGAAGAAGAAAAAACAGAAAATCCAGCTGTGAAGTAATCAAGAAAAAATAAAAATACAAAAATAAATACACAGCCTGCGCATAAAGAGGAGCATTTGAAATAAAAAAATAAAGAAATATAATAAAAAAAAAAGAAAAAAAAAAAAAAAAAAAAAAAAAAAAGCCGTCCATGAGCTTCCATTATTTCTTTCTTGCCCAGAGATGCCACTGGTTTATCCCCCCCCAACCCCCAATAAGCAGGCTGTGAAGATTCTGTATCCTCTGCATCCACAGACACTTCAGAAATGTTTTTTTTATAGCTTGGCTGATCTAAAAACATCCCTTTTGCAGTCAGTGGAAAGACGTAAATCACTTTAATTTTTTTTTTTGTAATTTTTTTCCCCCATAACAGTATTTCTTAGAAAAACAAAATCGAGTTCAGACATGATGCATTTTCATTGTTTTTTTCTCTCTCTCTCTCTCTCTCTTATAAAAAGTCTTAAAGAGGAAACAATCACGACTGCATATGACATTAAAAAAAAAAAAAAAAAGAAGAAGAAATTAAAAGTGGAAATAAAAGGGATCAGTCGGAGTCACTGCTGTCTGAAGTGGAGCCGCTGGAGCTGCTGCTGCCCGAGTCTGAAGAGCTGCTGCTTCCGCTGAGCCGTGAGGGACCCGACCCTGGTCCGGCACCACCTTTCTCTACAGGAACACACACAAACACGGACATTTACACGACAGGAGCACTTTGCTTAAATGTGGTAAACTACTATTGTATAGTAAAAATACTATATAGAAATAATAAATAGTAATTAGGTACACCGACCAGGCATAACATTATGACCAGTGACGTGAACTAACACTGAGTATCTCCTCATCATGGCACCTGTTAGTGGGTGGGATATATTAGGAAGCAAGTGAACATTTTGTCCTCAAAGTTGATGTGTTAGAAGCAGGAAAAATGGGAAGAAGGCAAGCGTCATGCTTTGGGTTCTGCTGGGAAACCCTGGGTCCTGCCATCCATGAGGATGTTACTTTGACACGTAGCACCTATCTAAGCATTGTTGCAGACCATGTACACCCTTTCATGGAAATAGTATTCCCTGATGGCTGTGGCCTCTTTCACCAGAATAATGCGCTGTGCCACAAAGCAAAAATGGTTCAGGAATGGTTTGATGAGCACTACAACCAGTTTGAGGTGTTGACTTGGCCTCCAAATCTCAATCCAATCCAACATCTGTGGGATGTTCTGAACAAACAAGTCCAATCCATGGAGACCCCACCTCGCAACTTACAGGACTTAAAGGATCTGCTGCTAACATCTTGGTGCCATATACCACAGAACACCTTCAGGGATGTAGTGGAGTCCATGCCTCGACAGGTCAGGGCGACCAACACAATATTAGGTAGGTGGTCATAATGTTTTGCTAATTGCATGTTTGCCATATCGATACCGAGCCCGTCCATTCACTCTGGACCGACCGATCCGATTCAACTGCCTCTCACTGGATGTTTCTGTGCCACTTATTTATTTTGAAACTCCCTACACCAACAAATATTCTAATAATACATAAAATCTCTTGAATTGTGCTTATCCACTGAGCACATGAGCAGCTGGTTAGATACCTACATGGATGAGGTGTACAGGTGTTCCTACTAAAGTGATCAAGTTCATACTATGCCCTTGGCTTTTTAACCCAATAACTGCGATGTATTCTCCTGACCAAGCAGGCACTAGTTATTTGTAGTGGAGGAAGGGCAGTAAAATAACACTAGCAGGGGGAAAAAAGAAACCAATTCCAACAGCAGGGGATTTTTTTTTTTTTTGCCACAGCTTTTTTCCTTTGTCGTTTTGCAATGTTCCTTTGCAGACCGAGGTAGAAGGCTAGCCAAGAAGAACTTTATGGCTATCCTGGATGGACTGTGGCAGTTAACCCTGCTCTGGTTCTGGACCTAATTGACCGACTCAGTGGTGATTGTCTGTTAGAAATGCTCCGGTTTCCATGGCTCTGATGATTACTTGTTGACAGCAGTCTAAGTAATACCTTGTGTGTGCTCTTGAGTGTGGCGCCCCCTGCTGACCGCACGGTGCACACAAAAGCATTACACTTGAGGAGATAGATGTGCAGCAGGAATGCTTGTTGTTTTTTTTTTAAATAATAGTAGTCAGTGAACTCAACATCAGCTCGTTTCTCCCTTTCCCCTTTAACCGATTATCCTGGACATGTGAGTGGGAGGGAGCCAGAAAATTGAGCTGATGTCTAAATTGGAACCAGGCCAGGGACTTTCATGCTGTTATTAGGTTTGTGCTGCTGTTCCACCCTGATCTCCATCAGCAGTGTGGGTTTTTTTAGCGTGGGTTCAAAACGGCACTTACGTAAAGGTCTCCTCTGTTTCTTCTGTAAACAGGTTTTGACGTATCGCTCGAGCTCACGCAGGGTGGAGGGTTTGAGTGTCTCGAAGTCGATCTCGATCTCGTCAGGGGGTTTGGGGTCTCGCAGCGAGGGCTCGCGGGACTGGATGATGTGCACCACTCGGCCAAGCTTCTCTCCGGGCAGCCGGTTGATGTCCAGACTCAGCTGCCGCTTCTCGTCGTACGTCATGGGCAGAGCCGCGTCTTCGTCCTCCGATTCGTAGCCTCTGGCTCCCTTCTTAGCTTGCCTGATGAAACCGGACACGGTGTTATAGATAAAGCAGAAATTTAGCACTGATAAAATTTTGACTTGGGAAATAAAAGAAGGCTATCTATAATTGTTTTAAGCAGCAATAAAACGTAACGTATGAGTTCAAACCTGTTGCCAGGGACAGTGCTGTTAGCTTTCCTGGCCGGCGCCTTTTTCGGCTGGGTCGGTTTCACAAGTTGACTTGCTTTCGCCTTCTTATCGTCCTCTAGCTTGGCTTTGTTGAGCTTGTTGTCTTTCTTCTTCTTGTCTTTGTCCTTCTTCTCTTTCTTCTTCTTTGGTTTGCTGACAGGAGCCTGCGACAGAGCAGCTAGCTGCTCGTGGACGGCTTTCAGCTGGGGATAGAGGCAGGGAGAGAGGGATCAGTGATCTGCCCAAATGAACAAATTAAGCATCACAGCAGACAGAGATTGCACAAAGCACATTATTTTTGTCATAACCAAGCTCACATGGTAGGTGTTCCAGCACAATTTACACAAATATAAGCGTTAACAATTAATAAGGGTGTAATAACACTGATTAGCAACTGTGTTATAACAGCAGCTGAGAAAATCCTGAAAAGCTAAATTCTGTACATTAACTAATTACTTAAAGGGGGGGGAAAAGGTTTGGCACAGTACATCAACACCAAGTCAACGCAGTTAGAATTCTTTTTGGATACTGGTTTCTCTGGAAGAGCTTTTCAGCTTATCTGCATTCTTTCTTTATCCAGAAAAAATAAGAGCAAGTGAAAGTATGTCTGCATTCAAAGCCAAGCCCATTAGAACCGGGGAACACAAACAGATTCTGCCCGTGCATTTCCTTAATGTTCCTCACATATGCAGGATATTTTACACCAGGCCACCTCTCTGATTATTTCTTGAACAGTCGACCGCCGTCTCGGCTAAACACAGCATGTATGGAATATATGCTGTAGCTTACAAAAGCCACCATGTGTTTACTGGATTATACAGTTACATTAATAATATATTGAATGCCAGATTAAACCAGACACCTGTAGTTTGGCCCAAGATTATTCAGTACATGTCTTGGATGGAATAAAAACAGGGGCATTGTCATACTGGGACAGGTGCTTGTACAACATACAAAGACATTCTGCAGTTCAGAGAAGAACTACATATGGGTGTGATGGTCTGGAGGGAGAGGTAGGGGGGAGGGATGAGAGAGAGAGAGGGAAAGAGAGCGAGAGAGAGAGAGAGAGAGAGAGAGAGAGAGAGAGAGAGAGAGAGAGAGAGAGAGGGGATCCCTTTGCTTCATTAGTCATTTGTTAAGATATAAGCCATTGTTAAAAAAAAAAAAAAGTAGTGTTTTGTCAGTTACAGGGGGTAAAGAAAAAAATAAAAAAAATAATAAGAGTGTGTGTTGTGCTCTGTTACAAAATATCAGTCCATGCAATTCCACATCTGGATTCTTTTATTGAAACAACCCTAAAAAAAAAAAAAAAAAAAAAAACAACCTTCGCATGGTTTTCAGAGGATATAAACTTAGTTGTAGCTGAACTGCACTGGATTGCTGACAATCTAAAACCTTAAACATAAAGTTAAACATATAACAGTTACAGAAAACATGACAGCTGTGTAACACACACTTGTAACCTGTTTTAACTGAGAAAAAAAAAACATCATTCGAGCAAAGGAATTAATAAATCAACTTTAACACGCTGATAGGACAACATTAGCTGGGTGATCTCACTCAACAACAAAGTTCCCTCTGCTTCCGGTTGCTGCTGCAGAAACCGCATTAAATATTGCAGAAAAGTGCAGTAGATGTCCTGCCTGCTTCTTATCTTTCTACACAGAGCACACTGTTTTCTCTTCCCTGGGCTGAGTGGTGCTGCAGTATGAGGGGACGAGGAGGAAGGCACAGGCTCTGAATGAGGCTGACGTGTCGACTCGGAGGGAGTTTGGACAGAGGGACTGTCTGGGGTGTGACTCGCCTGACTACTCTCCTGATCCTGCCTCAGCTGGATGGGTTACAAACGAAGAAAATGCCATTAACATACAGCATTATTAACTCTAATCTTGAACATTATTAGGCTGTAAATAATGACTATTTGCAGATGAGTGTGAGTGATAAATAATATAGAAGTTTTTCTTTCCTGGCTAGAAATGGTTTCTCTGTGTAGTTGGCCAGACAAATTTAAAAAAGGAAGATTATTTTGGTATGAATAGCTAAACTTTGAGACACACAAATTCTGTAACTACACCACTAGCTATTCAATCTGAATCCCATCGCCTGCTACAATACTTTAATGTGACTGCAGTTTGAATGATTTCACTGAATTAGGCTCTGTTCAGATCTGGTATTAAGATCAGTCTCGGATGAACCGATCACAGCCCAGAAGCATAGACGTTCACACCTGGTACTGAAAACGCATGTCTGTGAACACTTGTGTCTGGATCCACTGGAGGAAGGGCATCACGACCATTTATTACTTCACCATTTGTTTTCAGGCAGAAATGCCCCAGAAATCCTAATGTATGTGCATGTACACGATGTTTCAAAACACTTTGTTCGTTGGTTCACTAACAAGAGATAAATGTAGATGAGATGACAAAACAGGCTGTGAAAAGTAGCTGCTTTCGTTTCTGCTGTTTTAGTCATAACACCTTGAAAAATGTTACAGGTGTACAGTAGAAGTGCAGACAGGTGGGAAACGACCGTGCTTGAAGCATTTACCGATGAACTCATGAACTGGCTAGGAGTATCTAGCTATGGCAATAATGCAATTAGGCTGACCATCATTGCTATCTGTGATTCATCGAAACATTGGTGACCATACTAGAAACATGATACGGTCATAGGTGTCCCAGAACACCTGAGGATGAGGTCTGAATAATCAGTTGCAGCCGTGAGCTATGGAAAGTATTTCACTTTTTTATTTGAAATAAATATAAAAATATTTTTTATTTCAAAGCCCCTTTTTAAAACTTCTTTATTAACGTTACAGTGATGGTCCTACACAAGCAAAGCAGATCTGTTAGGAAGTCAGTTGTTCCCTATTCCCATGTTGCAATGGTTTTTGACATTTCAGAACATTTACCTACCTGAGTGGATTGTTTCCAACTCTACCCTAGTTTATACATTTTTACAAAACCTTTATATCGTTTTTATACATTCTGCCACATGGTCATAGAGGTGTAATATTTAATTCCAGCATCTGTGTTTAATGTATGGTATGTCTCAAGTTAGCGTGAAAACCAAAAGCATGAAACTTAAATAATCATAAAACACAAGCAAGTACTAGAACAACTACTTAATATAGCTACATCTAAATTTAAATTCTACAAAACACACACACACACACACAAAAAAAAACCTCTTGGACCCTGGAAGGGCCTGTGAAGGTTTGATGTCAGGACCTTGTTGAGAAACCCACCTGTTCCGCACCCACCTGTTCCTGCAGCTCGGCGAGGCGTGTGGCTCTCTCCTCCTCAGAGTCGGAGCTGTCCGAACTAGAGGAGTCGCCGCTGCTCTCACTGCTCGCCGTGCTTTTACTGACCACGCCCGCTCCAGCAGCAGCGCCCGCCACGTTCACCTCCGCCGGCTCGTCTGGCATCTTAGCGAAGCGCATCTCAAACATGTCCTATTCAGACACATGTACATCATGCATGACCAAGTTAATTACTTTTCTCACCACTTCTGTTTTAATGCTGATTAGACAAAAGCGGGCAGACGCTGACCTGTAGTTTCCGTGCCATGGCGACGACCTCGTGATCGGGTGGGTTATACTTATAACAATTTGAGAACATTAATCGCACATCAGAGGCGAAGCTCTGTGCATCTGGATACTCCCGAGCGTCCATCTTTTTCTGCAACATATTTAAACACAAATGTGTTACGGCCTTATTAAGGGCTGTTAATGGAAAATAAACGAGGCTTAGCTTGACAGCTGTTATGACCAATTTCAGGACCAGAGAAAATGCATATGCATGAAAGAAAAAAAGTAGGCAGATCTATGAATTCTATACACTGTATTTCTAATCTTTGTCACTCCATACTTTGACTGTACTTAAGTCCATGGGGTGTTTGATGATATCATGGTAGTCGTGCAGTTCGAGTGCTTCAGCGTCAACGGGCTTGTAAAACGGCCAGGCGTACGCAGCGTGCTTCTTGGACAGCATTTCTTTCAGGATGGTGTCGCAGTGTTTGAGGTGCTCCGTGAGCCGGCCTCGTTTGCCTCCGAGCTGACCCGCTTCTCCGTCGTCCAAGTCCTTTTTGGGTGGTTTGATGGGTCGCCCGGTGCTCTCTCTCCGCAGTGCCACTTTGGCCTGCTTGCTCTCGGAGAGAGGGTTGGGCGATTCGCTGCTGCTGGCCGTGATGGCAGAGGTAGTGGGTGTGGTGGTGTCTGCTTTCCTCTTTACCCCTTTCTTCTTGGACAAAAGAAACCATACACACACAAGGACAAAACATACAGAGGTGAGATACAATCATGGACACACAGCTACAAAAAGGAAACTCGTTTTTTGTCTCTTGGTCATGGAACTTACTTTGCCGAAGGGTTGCGAGGGAGGCATGCCAGGCATGATGGGGGTGGTGGGTGTGTTCTGTACAGCGGGTGTGCTGGGTGTGACAGCAGGCACTGGAGGAGAGATGACTGGCGGCTGAGAGCCTGGCGAAGTGGCACCCGGGAATGCAGAGGTTGGCGAGCCAGAAGTCACTGTTCCCTCCTGCTGACCTGCATTTAAAACAACCAAAGAAATTTATATTCAACTAAATGAACCTATGCAGCAGCATTAGCGCTGTGCAACATTCAAAATGATGTACCTGGTCCGGGTTTGCGACCTTTGCCTTTAGGGGCAGGAGGAAGCAGCTCCACTTCCTCTTGGGGCATCAGAGCAACCTTCTGCAGGAAGATCTTTTCCAACGCTTGAGCCATTAAAACGATGTCATCTGTTGGCTAATCAAAAACAAATAAATAAAAAAAAATTAACACTCAGTCATGTTAATAAGCCTAAAATAGATTTCACTCAACAAATATTACAGTCACATATCCAGTATGGGAACCAGGTCTGATTTAGTCCCTGGAAACATATTTTACAGAATGACTCATTTTCGTATCAGGCTTTTATTGACGCTTGAGCCAGCATGACTCTACTAACATTTTGTACATTTACTGTAACACGTGCCACATGTGCACTGTGTAGGAAACACACCCAATGCCTTTAGTATACCATTATACAGTTAACACCATGGTGTGTTTACGTTCCACCGCTCACCTTGTTGTAGATGTAACAGTTGGTAAACATTGTATTGAAGTCTTGCATACATTCACTGGCGCTCCAGTAGTACACGTTCTCTAACCTTTTCTTGATGGTGCCCATATCCATAGGATTTTTTATTATCTTGTGATAATCCTAATAGAGAGAAAAAAAAAAAAATCATGTGTGTCATCAACAGCTATTAGAATTAGTTTATCAACTCTAACGTGACCTAGCATGACAAATGAAAGCGCAAACGTCAGAAAAGATAACCAGAGATCAGTAAATGCTGACAAACCCTAATTCAGACAAATATATTACAATTAAAATGCACTTTTTTAATCATCTTGAATGTCATCATACATCAACGCTGTTATATCAGCGTTACTCACTGGAGTTTTTATGTAATGCAAAAATTACGTGATGCATCATGACTTTATTTGCCCCTATTCAGACCACCCCTATGAGCTAAACTCACTGGCAATCCGAGCTTGATGGCGTCGACTGGCTGGTAAAAAGGCCAGGCGAACTGATGCCTCCAGAGTGTCTTGACCACGACATTCTGCATGTACTGCAGCTGATTGGTCTTGCGGCCGGGTTTAGTGGTGTTCGTCACCTCGGGAGGTGGAGGGTTGACGATTTGAGGAGGTTCTGGAGTTGGTGACGTGACATCCGACATTTCGGTTCGGCGGCAGAGCTGCTGCTTTAAGTCGGCTTGCCGGCTCTGCACGAATCTGATGTTACTGTACAGGTTTCGACAGATGCTCTCTCTGGGTTTGTATCTTGGTTTCGCTCATCCGAGAGAGACTACATCCCATTGCAGGATCTGACCTCGTAACCTCTGTCAAAACAAGGAACCAAAACAGAGATGAGGTTAAACATTCAGGTTCATGGTTTGAGGGAAGTAACCAAGCCTATAGTGAGTCACTCAAACAGGACTTCAAGCTGATTTATATATGTTTTGTCTCTAACGTGAGAGAAAGAATTGACTTTTTCTGGATTAATCAAAACTCAGTTATAAAGGAAGTCTAAAATGAAGTCTCACTGATGGAGTGGTATCATGTGGTGGTGATTATTTTGCTACACCAGTGTGGACTGAAGTGTTTGAGTCCTCTTGTAAAACAGCAAATCGCCAAAGATTACAACTTTCCATGTACGACACCTTGTATTTAAACTCTGGACTGTCCATGAGAAAGGTTAGTTCCTGTTGTCGTTTAAGCAATAGCATAAGAGGTATAAGTAATAACTTTTCTATGAAGACTTTTCCATCATAGGAAAACTACTTCTATGAAACATACGATACTAAATATGACACCAGGAGCAATCGGACATAGTTTTCAAACATCTGTACAGAAAATCATTGACAACTGTGCCCTATCTGAACTCAGATAACATTTATATTGTGTCCTGGAGTAACACCGTTGTGTTTTTCTAAAACTTTCTCTGACAAAAGTTCAGGCCGGATTACCTAACTCACTCCTGTGGTCATTTAATTGCTCTCCTGAACGTGAGATTCTTATCTCTGAGGAGCTATGATAAACTAATCTAATCTGAATATGTCTACAGGCAATCTAGATAAATATAAAATCACAGCGGAGCAACTATAATTAGGAAATTATCTCAGGACTACATTTATTCGCGTCCAAAATAGCGCTTAAAATAGCGCGGAGCATCCTGTGTGAACTGTTACTCTAGCAACAAGAACGTATTAGAACGAACGCATTGATATAAATCTGTGATTCGAACCTTACAGCCGGAACTACTGTCGTGCTAGAAAATTAACCAATCAGAATGGAGCATTCAGCAGCGCTGCGGTATAAATTGATTGCAGTCAGCGACCCGAAGTATATTACTTTAATGCTGCGACTGGGGGAAAGTTCTGCTCCCGCGTAAACCTGCTAGCTGTTAGCTCGATGGCTACATTTATCTTACAACTCTGCTTCAACCATATATAATTATAAAAACACAGCCAAGAGGGATAGATATAACTCTGAAATAAAACGACATCTGACTGTTATAAATTTAAAAAGGGGGCATTTAAATAATAAGGGCTCATGAACCCTCAATGAAGTTACCTCATAAACATCAGATACATTTCTCTCACCATGACTCTGCATACAGAAAAATAAAATAAAATCTTAGTGACCTAACAGCGAAACGAGGAAGTTTTTGGGTGAAATATAAAAACGATAACATAGTTGTGTAGATTGGAGGGAAAGAGTGTATTAGCATCCATGCTAAACTAACTCTGGATATATTTGCTTATTATCATAGCAAAAATGTTCATACTTAATGTAAGTCTTTAATGTGGAAAAAATGCAGCGGAAACTTATTTATATATTTAGCAAACAAAAAAAGTAAGCCAACTAGAAAGTAAGAGCGAAACTAGCTTTAGCGGTGCAGCTAGTTAGCGAAGGCTTGTTAGCAAACATCCATCAAAACATGGCGGGCGGGTTTTTAGCTGCTTTAGCATTAGCATGCTAGCAAATGTAGTCCATTGCGATGTCGGACGAAGCATAAATGACTATAATTAAGAATATTTCACCCTATATTTGCGTACTAAAACTCACACGTGTGTGAAATCGTGCATTAAGAGATTAAAAATAAAATTAAAATGTTATTAATGTTATAGCCGAGTCTTGTATTTTCGCGAGTCACAGACGGAGCTTTGTGTTGAAAACAATGCTAGTCACTGTAGCGCGCTAACTCATATGCATGCACATATGACCCGAAGTGCACATTTATCCATTAACCGCTATACTATCACATCACCGCTCAATAACTGCATGCAAAACACGCTAGAAACAGAAGAACAAATTCCTACATTACTTTTATCGCGGTTCCAGATGGACTACAACCTGGGACTAATGCGGGGTCGCTCCTCTAGGCAGCACAGAGATGAGGTACAAGAAACGCTATACACATGCGCGTTGGCGCGTTTTTTTTTTCCCCATCCATATTCTGAAAACTCATTTTCTTTCGCTAAGATTGGTTGGTAGTTTAGACTCTACCAATCAGATACTCTGAGTATAAAATCCTAACCAATCCGAGAACGAAGGCGGGATTTAGAAATACAGGTGCGAAAACTAACACAGGTCGCGAGTGCGCGCCTACATAATAAGCCACTTTTTATCATATTCTTTTGTTTTTCTTCTTTTAGTATGCAAAACATGTAATATAGCGAAGGCCTCATACTTTCTAATTTTTTTTTTTTTTTTTACCTAAAAATATTTTGATGCTTTACCCAATACTTTATTATTATTTTATCCTAACTGCAGACTTTATTATAGAAAAATATAATTATTTTTCTATTACATTTTTCTTTCTTTTTTTTGCTTCTTTCTGTGTGCTGTTTATTTGTCTTTATAAAGCTTTTTGAGCTCCCGCTTAATTTATAATAGGCACGATTTTAATTTTTATTTATAAAATGCATGAGGTGCTTAAATAAAAGTCCTTAAATAAAAGGGAACTCGGGGACATGGCAATATTTCTGAACATTACATATCCAATTAAAAAATTGGATATGGATTTTTTCATTATCATTAAGTCAATAATGAAAAGTACAGGTCTAACTGTTGTGTTAAAGCTCATCACAGGCATAAGGAGTAACAGTCATGTTTCACTGTTATGTGCACTTTCCCAATTTACAATATATACACCGATCAGTCATAACATTATGAGCAGTGACAGGTGAAGTGAATAAGACTGATTATCTCCTCATCATGGCACCTGTTAGTGGGTGGGATATATTAGGCAGCAAGTGAACATTTTGTCCTCAAAGTTGATGTGTTAGAAGCAGGAAAAATGGACAAACATAAGGATTTGAGAGAGTTTGACGAAGGGCTAATTTGTGATGGCTAGACCACTGGATCAGAACATCTCCAAAACCGCAGCTCTTGTGGGGTGTTCCCGGTCTGCAGTGGTCAGTGTCTATCAAAAGTGGTCCAAGGAAGGAACAGTGGTGAACCGGTGACAGGGTCACGGGTGGCCAAGGCTCACTGATGCACGTGGGGAACGAAGGCTGGCCCGTGTGGTCCGATCCAACAGACGAGCTACTGTTGCTTGAATTGCTGAAGAAGTTAATGCTGGTTCTGATAGAAAGGTGACAGAATACACAGTGCATGAGGGGTCAGGGCTGTTTTGGCAGCAAAAGGGGAACCAACAGAATATTAGGCATGTGGTCATAATGTTATGCCTGGTTGGTGTATGTTAATATAATATTATGTGCATTATGGTCTTAATTATCTAGCACCTTTTGGTTGCTATGGTTTTTATACATTTTGTATATGTATAGAACATTTTATTTATATTTCATTTCTATTTATTTCTCTTGTGTAATCTGAATCAGTCTCTGACAAAAGAATTTCCTTTGGGATTAAAAAAGTTCTATCGTATCTCCCAAAAACAAAACAGGGAAGAGCTTCTTTTCTCACACAATGCTTTTCCATTGTGATTTTCTTAATGATGTCATATTACTGAGAAAAAAGGAGGTAGAATTAATGGATACAGCACATGATACCAGAATGCAATACAGCTATAAAACTCAGAAACTCTGAGTTAGTGAGCGAGCTATAAAACAAACACAATGGTGTAGATCAGGGGATTTCAGACTAGGGCTCATGGCTCCAAATGGGCATGAGAGAAACTCAGAATCCCTTCTTTTGTTATCTATTTAATGGAAACATTGCTTTAACTATAAAAGCAGAGTTAGTATTTTTAACTGTTACTGTGAGTCACATTCAGTTATCTTTGAAACCATATGGACAGGGGTGTTTTGAATCTTACATCCCAGCTATAGTGGGTGTACGTGTTTTCTTTTTAAAGCTTCAGGTGCATACATGATAGGTACACTATATTGCCGAAAAATTTTGGGACACCCATCCAAATCATTGAATTCAGGTGTTGTTTTTCAGGGGTTTGGCTTGGCCCCTTAGTTCCAGTGAAAGGAACTCTTAATGCTTGGTGTGGAGGAACTTGACCGGCCTGCACAGAGTCCTGAACTTTAACCTGATAGAACACCTTTGGGATGAATTAGAGCGGAGACTGCGAGCCAGGCCTTCTCGCCCAACATCAGTGCTGACCTCACAAATGCGCTTCTAGAGGAATGGTCAAAAATTCCCATAAACACACTCCTAAACCTTGTGGAAAGCCTTCCCAGAAGAGTTGAAGCTGTTATAGCTGCAAAGGGTGGGCCGAGTCCATGTTACATTCATGTGCATGTAAAGACAGACGTCCCAGTTTTGGAATAGCTCAGAGTCTCTGCTCTAATTCATCCCAAAGGTGATTTATCAGGTTGAGGTCAGGACTCTGTGCAGGCCAGTCAAGTGGACCGACTTTAAAGCATTAAAGCGCTGCTGCATCGCTCTTTAGGTTGAGATGAATCGATCAAACAGCATTGTGGGTAGGAAACTGATAACCATCCACATTTCCACGAAAGAAGTTTAAACCATAAACATCAACTCAGAATCTTATTACAAAATAAATCTTGGGTGATTTCATGTTCATTATAAAAATTAACACACAAGTAGTTCATGATGTTTTTAATTATTAATAATATACACTTTGTTGCCCTATCGCTGGAGAATGTCAACACTGACCTTTATTGGCTGTTTTGTGGTTAAAATGACTCCTGAAGTTAAACATTTTAAACCAATCTAAAATAAATACCCTTATTAGAAAACTGGAGCACTTTGCAGATATTTTTTTCCCTCCGCGCCTCCATCTTTGCGCATGCGCATTAGTCACCTCCACGCCACATTTCCCCGCCTGGACTCGCTCCATCAAACCCTGCACAGTGTACCGATTCAATGTAAACACAAAAACGTGGTGTTTTCACGCGAACAACCCGCATTTATTTCGGGATAAACGCTTCTGGTCCACTTGGAGATTTAAAAACACGTCGCTCGCCTACAGAGTTGGAGGGTGAGAGATGTTTTCTAGATGATCTTGTATTGTTTGAATGAATCTAAAAGGATTTTGCAGTGTGCACAGAGAATGGAGTTTCTTTTAAGGCGCTTCGGGGCATTTTTAAGCGATCAGGGTTTAAAAAGAAACATCGATCAATGTTTTTCTTTGAATTACAAGCTATTAAATTAAACTGTGTTTGGATCTCAAAGTGATATTGAAACGTTTCGTTTGGCTTTTCGCTAGCCTGTGAACGTTAGCTTAACGTTAGTCGGGTTTTCTTTGGCTGTGTCTTAAACAGCTCCGAGTGAGCATCTAGGGCGCTACGTTAAAGGGCGCATAAGCCGCACTTTCTTAAGGTGATTTAGTGCACCTAAATAGACAGCATTGGACTATTTGGAATACAGCCCCTGTAGGCCTCATTTTGCTTTCTAGCATGCTAAACAAGAGTAACCTCCGCTTCGTCTTGCGTTTTTAGAGCACATTTTATAAAGCAGTTTTCTTAATAAAGGTTTTATTTTTCTGATATAGTACGATTAGATTTGGTTCAGTTAACGGTTTATCAGTAGCTAACTTTACATTCGCTAAGTTCGCTGTGTTCGGTGTAGCATTAGCTTAACTAGCGTAGTCCTGCAGTAACGCTAGCTAAGTGCATCATTTTACTGACTAGCTTTATG
>JAUCMX010000014.1:3788018-3830518 GCA_033459395.1 Hemibagrus guttatus | reverse complement strand
TGTCCAGCAGCTACGATGGCCTGTGGTGAGTAAACCTCATAAGAACGCTCAAACCTGTTATGTACACCGATCAGGCATAACATTATGAGCAGTGTCAGGTGAAGTGAATAACACTGAGTATCTCCTCATCATGGCACCTGTTAGTGGGTGGGATATATTAGGCAGCAAGTGAACATTTTGTCCTCAAAGTTGATGTGTAAGAAGCAGGAAAAATGGGCATGGGTAAGGATTTGAGCGAGTTTGATGAAGGGCCAAATTGTGATGGTTAGACAACTGGATCAGAACATCTCCAAAACTGCAGCTCTTGTGGGGTGTTCCCGGTCTGCAGTGGTCAGTATCTATCAAAAGTGGTCCAAGGAAGGAACAGTGGTGAACTGGAGACAGGGTCGTGAGCAGCCAAAGCTCACCGATGCACGTGGGGCGCAAAGGCTGGCCCGTGTGATCTGATCCAACAGACGAGCTACTGTTACTCAAATTGCTGAAGAAGTTAATGCTGGTTCTGATAGAAAGCTGTCAGAATACACAGAGTATGACAGGTCAGGGCTGTTTTGGCAGCAAAAGGGGGACCAACACAATATTAGGCATGTGGTTATAATCTTATGCCTGGTCGGTGTAGAACGTTTTATGATCTTGACCTTGTCATTAATGCTCGGTTTGAATGTTGTTACAGCCGTATTTGGGACACAGCATCAGGCCAGTGCCTTAAAACACTCATTGGTAAGTTCTCAAACTCTAATAAGCACTAGAATGTCTGTAAAAGTTGGCAGAAGTAGCAGCAGCATCATCATCTAACCTTGCATGCCTTCCTCAGATGATGACAACCCCCCTGTGTCCTTTGTGAAGTTTTCCCCCAATGGCAAATACATTCTGGCTGCCACGCTGGATAAGTGAGTAACAGCCCTCCTGCTGATTTTGATTATAACACACATTTAATTTACAATATATTTTTTTAGAGCACGTTGATTTGAAATACTGCGATCTAAAACCATTTATGTTTACAGCACCCTGAAGCTTTGGGACTACAGCAAAGGAAAGGTGAGGACTATAACTCTGGAAAGCACTGCAACGTTATTTTTAATAAGAAAAGTTGCCTGCAAATTGTATTGAAGGTTGTCTGCTTACTAACTAATTAACTTTTTTTTTTTAAAATAGTGCTTGAAAACGTACACAGGTCACAAAAACGAGAAATATTGCATATTTGCAAATTTCTCCGTCACAGGCGGCAAGGTAAGGCACGCTCAGCTTTTACTGTGTGAGACCTTTATTTTGAATGTTACATAAAGTTTTATTTTTGTTTGCTTTATGATTTTTGTAACTATATTATTAACTTTTCCCATCTCAGTGGATTGTCTCGGGCTCAGAAGACAACATGGTTTACATCTGGAACTTGCAGACTAAGGAGATCGTACAAAAACTGCAAGGTCACACAGGTAAAAAAAAAAAAATAAATCCAGCTGCAGCCAGAAATGCTACTCTAGATCTGAACAGACTTGGGATATCATTTTAATGTTAATAAAACTATGGGTTTTTTTTAATGCCCAGAGTCAGACACAGCCAAAAATCTCTTTTTGGAACATCACCATACAAAAAAAGTCACCATATGAACAGTTATACATTTGACATTTTTGTTAAACATCATGTTTTTAATCTATTTATTATTAGTATTAGATTAGTTGTAACTAGGTGATTGCTATAGTATTTGTATAGCATACAGTATGCTGTGATGGGGCAGTAAATACTATATTTATATAGTATGCCACCACGGGGGCAGTAAATACTATATTTATATAGTATGCCACCACGGGGGCAGTAAATACTATATTTATATAGTATGCCACCACGGGGGCAGTAAATACTATATTTGTATAGCATACAGTATGCCGTGATGGGGCAGTAAATACTATATTTATATAGTATGCCACCACGGGGGCAGTAAATACTATATTTGTATAGTATGCAGTATGCCGTGATGGGGCAGTAAATACTATATTTGTATAGTATGCAGTATGCCGTGATGGGGCAGTAAATACTATATTTGTATAGTATGCAGTATGCCGTGATGGGGCAGTAAATACTATATTTGTATAGTATGCAGTATGCCGTGATGGGGCAGTAAATACTATATTTGTATAGTATGCAGTATGCCGTGATGGGGCAGTAAATACTATATTTGTATAGTATGCAGTATGCCGTGATGGGGCAGTAAATACTATATTTGTATAGTATGCAGTATGCCGTGATGGGGCAGTAAATACTATATTTATATAGTATGCCACCACGGGGGCAGTGGTGGTAATGTGGGCAGTAAGTACTATATTTATATAGTATGCCACCACGGGGACAGTGGTGGCTCAAGTGGTCAAGGCTCTGGTTGTTGATCGGGGGATCGGGGTTCAAGCCCCAGAACCACCAAGCTCCATTGTTGGGCAATTGAGCAAGGCCCTTAACCCTCTCTGCTCCAGGGGTGTTGTATCATAGCTGCCCCTGCACTCTGACCCCACCTTCCCAGCTGGGATATGCAAATCAAAGAAATTTACCACCACCTGACCAGTCAGATCTGAGAACTCAACAACGCAGCAGTATATATCACTTGCAGTAAACCTTCTCGTTTCTCCTTTTCCAGATGTCGTGATCTCGACCGCCTGCCACCCGACAGAGAACATCATCGCATCAGCAGCACTAGAGAACGACAAGACCATCAAGCTGTGGAAGAGCGACTGCTAAGCTAGAACACACGCAGGCTTTATTTTATTATCGTTGTTTTTTTTTTAATTTTGTATTTTTCATTTTTTGGGGAAGAAGGACATTTATTACGAGGAACACGAGGCCAGGCCGCTCATACCCACGATCGCTTGGTCTCGACAGGAAGCACGGCGTACACACGTGTCCAGAGCAGCCGACGCAGAGAGACTCGCGTTAAAAAAACAAAACAAACACAAAACACCACTTCATTTAAACCGTCTCTGCACTAAAACGCTCTCCACTCTTTCTCTCTTTCTCTCTCTCTCACTCTGTCTGTATATCTCTGCCTTACCTAAACATGAGCTGTTCCCTTCTTTGATCAATTAAACCCCTCAGCGCTGATACGTGTATCTTTTGGTCTTGTAGATTCTAGGCAGCTTCGTTTCCTCTCCTAGCTAACAGGCTTTCTCCCTTGTTCTGTTTTGTAGAATGTGTTGATTTTGTACAATAACTCCAGCCAGAAGTGAACCATGGGTGTATCGTTCAGTCACCAGTTCTCACACACGACACGGTCTGGTCTGGTTGTCGTCTGTCTGCCAGTGTTTATCGTGTGCCTGATTCAGTGCCATTTTAAGGTGGAATTTATTAAAGCAGCTACACAGTTAGAGCACACGGTGTGAAATGGTATAAAGAAGAGTAACGTTTTGCTGTCACGCATTTCTCTTTAAAGAGAAACTCCTCTCTGGATGACTTTACAATCTTTATAAAAAACTCTTTCACTAGCATTCATTTATTTTGTCATGAGTTTTAGCTTAAACATCTTTCACTATAGCTGAAAAGTGCTTTCCTCTTTCTCCCGTTTGATTCATTTCTACCTAACCAGAACGAAGCAGCGGCCCTTTATTCCTTCGTGTGTTTTCTTTTAACGTTGAGAACTTTTTCTACAGGTATGTGAACTCTCACACCACCTCATGCTTCATGTTCCTGTTCATCATGCACACGGTTTTCATTACATGACTATCTGATGTGATCCGACATATTCTGTGAATATTCAGAGTTTCTGCTGTAGTCGCACGCACGCAAACACACACATACACACTGCTTCTTTGAAAAGGACTTTAATATGCAGCGCAATCGGTGCAAGCATTTGTGCAGTTGAGATCATTCACGCCGAACAGAAACATTCGTGTTAAAACTGTTATTACGGTATTAAGTGTTATGACCGCCTTAGGTTTCTGGAGCACTGCTTCAGGTTAGAGATAAATCATCGATAGATGCTTTGATAATGATTATCTTGTAAGGAAAATTGGGAATAAGAATGAAATCGCAGGTCCTGGGGATACTGTAGAAATCTATTATAATGTATAAATTCATCATCCATGCAACACTTTAGTCATTTTGTGCTCAGACAGGAAGTTGCTTTATATGTTATGTAGCTGCATCTGTGGAAAAAAAAAATAGCGACCAAGTATCAGGCTGGGCTTTAACACTGCCTCAGGTCTGTGTAACCTTCCATTCAGCTTCTCGGTTTTATCCAGCTCTCTTTCTTTGTGCTCTTAATGTGTGTGCAGTAGTAATAATGGTGGATGAGTGTTGTATTTTCCTGCAAAGTGAAGGTTGGCGTTAACCCAACCTCTGCTCTTTCTCTCTCTGTTGAATTTCAGTGTGATACAAGGGCTGCATGAGAAACTGGACTTGACCTGTGACTCAATAAAATTGTTCTTTTTTTTTCTTTCTTTCTTTTCTTTTTTTTTCTTTTTTTTTTTTAAACATTTTTATACCAGATTGTGTCATGGTGCGAGGTAAAACATTAGCTCATTGTGCTGTCGATCCACAACCGATTCCAGCAACCTAATGTATGTAGAGAGAAGAAACTTTCTAATAAAGTAAGGCTACATTTTTTTGGTGTCTACACACACTGGTGACGTTTATGGAACCAAGAACAGATACACAGAATGATATGAAGTACAGACCGGGGATGTGAGCAGTGATTGAGTACACTCATATAGACTGATCAGGCATAACATTATGAGCACTGACAGGTGAAGTGAATAACACTGATTATCTCCTCATCATGGCACCTGTTAGTGGTTGGGATGACCATCTGCCTAATATTGTGCCCTGACCCCTCAGGCAGTGTGTATTCTGACAGTTCTATCAGAACCAGCATTAACTTCATCAGCAATGTGAGCAACAGTAGCTCATGTGTTGGATCGGATCACACGGGCCAGCCTTCGCTCTCCACGTGCATCAATGAGCTGTGGCCGCCCATGACCCTGTTGCTGGTTCACCACTGTTCCTTCCTTGGACCACTTTTGATAGATACTGACCACTGCAGACCGGGAACACCCCACAAGAGCTGCAGTTTTGGAGATGTTCTGATCCAGTGGTCTAGCCATCACAATTTGGCCCTTCGTCAAACTCGCTCAAATCCTTACGCTTGCCCATTTTTCCTGCTTCTAACACATCAACTTTGAGGACAAAATGTTCACTTGTTGCCTAATATATCCCACCCACTAACAGGTGCCATGATGAGGAGATAATCAGTGTTACTCACTTCACCTCTCACTGCTCACAGTGTTGTTCCTGATCGGTGTACAATGTTGCTTTCGGCTGCTCCCTGTTCGGGGACGCCACAGCAGACCAACTGGTCCGCACAACAACTTGGCAGAGGTTTTACACCAGATGCCCTTCCTGACACAACCCTCCCATTTTTTTTCCGGGCTTGGGACCGGCACTGCATCCATTGGCTGGGAATCGAACCCGGGCCTTCCGCATGATAGGTGAGAAACCTACCAATGCCCCATATTATGCCTGATGGGTGTACACTGTGTCAAAATATAAAATGTTCATACCCAAGCTCATGCACTACAGCAGAATACTACGGCAAGTCAATAAAAGAACAAACACAACTTATCATCTTTTTAAACTTTAATTCTTTTTTTCCTATTCTCATGAAAGAACAACAACGAACAAAGCACAAATATCTTAAAAACAGACAAAGAATAAGCAGAGGATCCTGACACTCAGTGACGGATGAAAAAAGAAACAGAAAAAAACGAAACAAAAAGATAAAGTACAGGCAAAAAAGCTGCAAAGGGGGCGTCACCGGTGACCTCTCCTTTCCCGTCCCCGACTTTTAAAGAGATCCGAGTTTCTCCGCTCTTCCGCATATCAAATCAACATTTACACAATGTATACAAAAGCCCACGAAAGGAGGTATGAAGGGTGGCACGAAGAGACGTAAGCGAGAGATAAAATTACATTTGTACAAAAATAGATCTTTTTAGGTGTCTCTCTCTCTCTTTTTTTTTATTTTGTAGCAACTAAACAAGTGATTGTGTTCCGGTCAAAGATCATCCTCATCAGGCGATTAGAATTTTTTCTCCCTCTCTCCTTTATTTCAGAACTCATGGAGTCGATTCGGATCACAATCATAATCACAATCATAATCAAAGACTTTCTTGATTATCACTGATTGATAGCTGAAAAGACTCAGGTTTTAAAAAAACGCACCTGAAAAACCCGTTTTTGAGGATTGCCACGTTGTATATACACACAGCTGATAGAGCAAACGGCTTCTTCTTTGCCTCACGGTTGATTTCTTTTTTTTTTGGCTTTGTCGTCGCAGTTCTTGAGGTCTCGTAAGGATGATTGTGATTGTAAAACAGTGAAGGAGCTGGTGCGTGATCATGTGTTAGCGCTCAGAGCAGCTAGTACTTCAGCGATTTGTTTTTAAACATACATATAAAACACTCGTAGAACCTTTCCGAATATTACACAGTGCAATTAGGCCTGTTTTTTTTTTTTTTTAGTAGGTGTTACTGAAGCACTTCTTTCTTTCTCTCTCTCTCTTTCTGCTAACATTGAAACATTTAAGGAAAGAGTTTTTTGTTAAATCTCTCTATATTTATATTTCTAAATATATACACATGTACATATAGACAAAATATAGCTTTATGGTATATATAAAGCATTTACGATGTCGATCTTTTAGTTCAGAGGACTTGTGTTTGCTGCAGGAGAGCTTGCCTTGGTTGTTACTGATTTCACAAATCTGGATATGGCTTCAGGATCCCTGTGGTGTGACAATCCTTCCATTAAGACCTGGTCACTTTGGAAAAGAAAAAAAAAGGTCCATTTTCCAAATTTTAGATCGAAGGTGCGTGACAGAATCATCCACATGTCGGAATTATGGACAGTCTGTTAGCTGACGTCAAGGAGTAATTTGGTTTCGGTTGGTTAATTGGATTGAAGTAAAAAAAAAATATAAAGGATTAGACAAGACACATTTATTGTCTGAAAATTCTTTAGTTTCGCACTGGAGCTACGAAGCTAATGTCGCTAACTCACCCAAAATCTTTTCAACAAGATGCCGAAATCATATACAAACTTCTAAAGAACAGCTAAAGAGAGTCATTTATCTTCTCTAACTTGAAGTATTTTTGTGTAAAACATTATATTCATGTGGTAAATAACGTAAAGCTTTTGTGACATTGTTCCTTTCCACGTGTGTTTTCTTCTGGATTGTCAAAATGGAGTCAGACCAGACGCTTGTCAGCAGCTAGCCCTGGTGTCGGGGGAGGTGAAAAATTGCATTATTTATATTATTTTTTTTTTTTTATAAATTTGTTAGCAACATTGCTAATAAAAATGAGCAGGCAGAGAGAGAGAGAGAGAGAGAGAGAGAGAGAAAACATTTTACCACAAAAACATTTACAAATTATCGGTGTGAGTGCGACTTAGTCATTTGAAGCACCTGTATTTTTTATAGATCAAAACTCCCGTGTTTAATCTCCTTCAGTGAATTGTTTTTCTTCTGATTATCTGAAAAAGAGCCAAAAAGCGTACTTTTCACGTGCACAGACACCAAAAAGACATCAGTAAATCTTTAAATAACTGAACACCATTTGAGGAAAAGATTTTGGGTGCTTACTTGTCAGCTAGATTAGCATCTTAGCTACAGTGCAAAAACTCCACGGCTAATTAGAAGTCTTTTATAATGTCGTGCTTGATTAACCGATTAAAATTTGCATTCAGTGGATTGTTTTAATTTTTATATTTCGCAACTTTTCCCCTCAGAACTCCTGTTTCCTGTGTTCAAGCCTCACAGCTAATAGCTCATTGCTGGCTATTAAAATCTAACAAGAAAAACAGTTTTCAGCTTCGATCATATTCCAAAAAAAGATCATTTTTCCGCTAATAAATCTCAGTTAATTATATTAACTGATCAATAAATCATGTTCTGACGTTCTCCAATCCTGTGTCCAGCTGAAGGAAAGATATATGTTGATAAAAGTGCCATTTTTTCCCAAATGGAATCCTTCAAGTAATTCTGCAGTGCTGCAAGTCAGTCACTAGGGGGAAGTCACTCACAGCTTTCTCGTTTCCTCACTGCAAATAAACGCTCGCCTCAGAGCTCTGTATGCATACATATTAGCACCAGGCACCAAACCCTGGTTCTGCTCTCCTCTTAACCTTAAAATACAAGTCAGACTGAGGCTCAGGGTTGGTTTGGTGTGCTGTAAAGACTTTTCATAAGGAAAAAAAAACAACCTCACCATGGGCAGTCTTTGGAAAGAATGTTAAGATGCATAGTTAAGCAGCAGCAGCGTTGCGGGAAAAAAGAAACAAAGATGGAGAATATAGGAACATTACATAGCTCAGGAAATTTCACACTCAAAAAGAGACAAAAAAAAAAAAAGAAACGTCACTTGTTTTGCCCAGAGAAGTGCAGGTTGTGGAGGGTCTTTGGCCCCGTTCCCCTCAAGAGCCAACTAACCAGCTAAGGCTCAGAATACAAAGTTAAGTGCTAACAAACAAGAACGTCCTCATAAGGTCAACTGCAAACTGTGAGGCATTTTGTCAAGAATAAGGGGTTCACGGACCAGCGACTGAGGAGTGAAAGAGGTAATTGCACGTCGTGAAACAGAAGTGAATACTGAGTGTGGCAGTAACGTTGTGTACGAGTGATGCATCATCCCAAACCTGGGTTTGACTACGTGGGAAGTGAACTCATGTACCGCAAAAGACCTGCTTTAGTGACCGGACTTCTCTGACGCCCTGCCCAGATGTACATGGATGGTTTTGAAAACGTAGTTTTTACCCTTCTGTTAAAAAAATAAATAAAATCTGTCCACACAAACAATTCAGTAGAAAATCCGTCTGTCCAAATGAACGGTATCTCCATCTGCACAAAGACTGTTTACGAAAATATCTCCGCTCACACGGTGTTCTGGAAAATATGTTTAGTCCACACAATGGTTTTGAAAATCTCTCCATCCACAAATTTTGTAAATGGTTAAAATACATCCACGTTAAAATGTGAAGAGGAAAATGACCACACGATCCCGGTAGGTGGTGATAGCGCGACATAAACTGTTATGTCAATCGTCTCAAGAATAACATTAGAGAAGGTGAAATAAAAAGATTTGAGCAATTAAATTGTCATCACGCCATCAAATATGAAATGATAGCCCAAAAAATAAGCTCAAAGCACAGCCTCATGCTGTGACGATCGTTTTTAAAACCATGTTTTTCACATCTGCATGGAATTTTTCAGTTTTGAAATTTCGAAGCTTTATATTCAGTGACCCTAAAGGTTTTTTTTTGTTTTTTTTGTGTGGACAGGAGGCTAAAAGACAAAGAAGAAACTACGTGATCAGTATTATCCGTGTACGTCTGGACGGGAAGCGGGACACAGTGAAAAGAGTCGTGAGCGGAGTCACTGCAACCAACAAGTTTTTGCTTCCTGTCCCCTCACTAGATACGGTTGAAACAGTGGGGCGGTGTTGTTCACTATCAGTCTGCTGAAGAACAGAGAGTCAGTAACAGCCTAGCATTCAATAATCCAAGAGCTTTCACTCAAAGCCATAAATCTTTCCCATTTTTTTCCCCCAGAGTGCTCGGTTCTCCTGCCCTGAAAGCTCATCATCATCATCATCGTCGTCGTCATGATTACGTTGACGTCCAATCCATCTCTGAGTGCATGTCTCCCCAGATGCCTGGAGCCGGATGTTCTTGAGGCCGTCGAAGCCCTGTTCGGTTTCCTTCTCCTGTAGCCAAGATCTCCACAGCTTCAATCCTGTCGTTCTCAAGACCGGCTACTCGGCCCCCTGACACTTCCAGCAATCCTTCTGTCTCAAGAGTCTCATGTTGTGTTTTCTTTCTTGTTTCATCTTTTTACATTTATCCGCGCATGAATTAATGGTTCATCATGTTATCACCATGTCCTGTATTTGTTTGTTGCCTTTGAGTCCCACTCAGAATTATTAATATTTTATTTATATCTTTATACAAGGTATAAAAAAAAGAGGCCCCTCGGGCGCGTTACGAGACACTGATTGGAGGAAACGGCTTGCTGATCCCCTCTCCCGCGTATAACGTCACATGATCAGTCTTGTTTAGTTAAGGAGGAGGGGCTAGCCTCCTCCCCCGGTCTCCGCGGGCAACAGGAGGGTGTGATATCTTTACGTCATTTGATGGGGTGCCTCCAGCATCTCCATAAGGAAGGTGTCGATGGGCGTGTCCCCGATGAGCTTGAAGAAGAACAAGTGTTCGAGACACTTGAGGCCAATGGAACGCAGCGCAGGCAGCCGCAGCAAGAGCTTCGCAAACCTGTTCCACACACACACACACACACACACACACACACACACAATAAGATACAATTATACTAAGCAGCACAACTGACAACTGAAGTACCGCAATCTACACTGCACAGAAAAATAGTCTGGATACTTAACACACTTATCGCTAATGTTAGAAAGACTTCCAGGAACATCGAGTCGAGCAATGCACTTAATAACAGGCCCGCATAAACAGCTGGGTCAATATTTATTTAATCTAAGCCTTTAATTAGAAGGAAAATTGGAAGCATGTCCGAGAACTCTTCCTGAGCTGTGGGTTTGACCTACAGGAAAATAAGTCATGTGACAAACACACAAGGCCTGCTTCTGCTTCTTACATTTTTAAATACAGCTTTTATAGATTGTTATTGCTGTTAGATTTGCGATTAAAAGCTACTTTTAAGCAGCACTGAGAAGTGGGACATGCATTCATTGCTGAACATGGACACAACAGGCAGTTTTGTCCTCTGGGAAAAAGCTGATATGTAAATTTTCCAGCTTGTTCTGTGCTCGACAGTTTTATTTCAGTTTGTTTCAGTGTAAATGGTAAGGTTTTTTTTTTTGGTAAGTACCTCCCGGGTTGATCTGGGTACTTCTGCTTGCAGTACGCCTCCAGAGAGGCATAAACTTTCTCCCTCAGAGCCTCCACCTCACTGGGGTTTGACAGGCCTTTGGAGTCTAGACGTGAAAAAGAACATTTTTGTTAACTTTTTCTGCACAGTGGTCTGTCAAAAAATGTCAAATCTAATTATTCTGTCCCAGATGCGTGTTTCATCTACGCAAACCTGACAGATAGCTAACAGGAGTCAGAAAAGGTCAGACGCAGGAGTAAAGTTGAGGGTTTTTACTGTTATGTTCTTTCCCTTTCTTTCTCTTTTTTGTAAAACTGAAACATACAAAGATTACAAGTATCTTGTTACAGAATGTTCATGAATAAACATGAATGAATTTACATCATTTACAATGTTGAAAGCACAACCGGCTGCATCCAACTTTGCTTAGTATTATGGTTGGAAAATAGTTCAATTTAAACTCAAACTTATTAATTACAAATATATACACATTAAAAGAAAGGTAACAACTTACAGGCAAAGCCTTTCCAAGGCACAAAACGTAAAGGAAACAGAGAGCCAACCGCATGGAAAGAACCTGGAACAGTGCAGTTATTTCCTGGTTAACCTCTAACCCAAGAGTCACATGACCCAAACCAACCACTAAGAAAACAGCTCACAGTCATCAACGTTCTTTGATGTTACACCAAACTGCCACAAGATGGTGCTAAGAAATAACAAATAAATGTATGCCATGACACTCCCCGCCTGGTATTGTTTCGATACCACTATATACCCAACCGAGATAAAGGGAATGTTCATATAAACCCCCCAAAATATCAATCCTCTGTTGGCATGAGAAGAACAGTTTCTGATATAGGTCTGAGGAATGTCTTGATTGTCCCATTCCTTGCAACTCTTAGTTCAATTGTTCTCACTTTTCCATCACTGCTGGTGAAAATCTTGGTTACAAGAGCCATAGGCCATTCATTGCGCTTGGCTTGAGCATCCTTAAGAAGGACCACATCGCCCTCTCTTAGATTTCGTTGTTCCCTTTGCCATTTGCTTCGGCTTTGAAGCGTTGCGAGGTATTCATGCCTCCATCTACTCCAGAAAGTGTTGGCAAGATGTTGCACCTGTCTCCATTGCTGTCTGTGGAGATCGGTTTCCTTGAAGTCACCTGGAGGTGAGAGGACTGAATGACCCTTTTGAGTTAGGAGCATGGCTGGCGTCAACAAGAAAGGTGAGTCTGGGTCTGGAGAAATAGGAACAAGAGGTCTTGAATTGACAATTCCTATAACCTCTGCCATCAGAGTAGACAACACTTCGTGTGTCAAACAGGAAGGACTGATCTGCTGGAGCATGGAATCCAGTATACGCCTGGAGACTCCTATCATCCGCTCCCAGGCTCCTCCCATGTGGGATGCGTGAGGTGGATTGAAGACCCATGAACAACCTTCTCCACCAAGATACCTCTTCACACTAGGCTGCTGAGAATCGGTTAGCACAATTTCCAGCTCCTTACAGGCTCCTACAAAATTGGTCCCACAGTCCGAACGAATTTGTTTGGCAGGCCCTCGCAGAGCAAAAAACCTTCTCAAGGCGTTTATAAAGGTGGATGAATCCATGCAATCAATCAGCTCGATGTGTATGGCACGAGTACTCATACAAGTGAAAAGAACAGCCCATCTTTTGCTTTGTGCCTGTCCTCCTCGTGTGCGTCTCGCAACGACTGTCCAGGGTCCAAAAACATCAAGCCCGACATACGTGAAAGGGGGTTCAGTGCTCAGGCGATCGATGGGTAAGTCCGCCATCTTCTGCTCAGTTATCTTCCCACGAAGCTTGTTGCACATGACACACTTGTGTAGAATGCTGTTGATAAGCTTCTTGACACCGACGATCCAATACCCTGCATTGCGGATTGCAGATTCAGTGAACACACGACCCTGATGCTTGACTCGATCATGGTAATGCTCCACCAGTAGTTTTGCAGCATGACTGCGTCCTGGAATGATCAAAGGAAACTTCTCTTTGAGATCCAGAGTAGCATTCTTTAGCCGACCTCCTATCCTGAGAAGGCTTCTACTATCTATGTAAGGGTTCAGGTTTCTCAGAGCACTGTACCTGGGAATGTCATTTCCTTTGGCAATGCAGGTAAGCTCTTCTTGGTAAGCTCTCCTCTGCACGCTCTTGATTACGACTTCCTCTGCTTGTAACAACTCCTTCACTGTACGAGGCTTCGCACAATAATGCCATGATCTGCAGGTTCTTTCTGTATCATCAGACGACTTATAAGTCTGGGCGACATGTATGAGAGAAGCTATAGCTCTGACTAATGACCTCCAAGAAGAGAATCGTTCGAATCGTTGACATTCAAAATGAGAATCATCAGTAGATAGGGTAGTAACAAGAGGACGAACCTCCACATCCAACTCTGGCCCAATGAGGTCGAATTCCTCTTCCAGTGGCAGATTCTGATGCACTTGCAACAGGAAGGTGGGTCCTGTAAGCCAAGTAGTTGTGCTCAACAGCGCTGCTGAAACAGAGCGGGTGGCATGGTCTGCAGGGTTATGCTTCGTAGAAACATAGTGCCATTGTGTTGGGCTTGACACTTTGCGGATACGTTGCACTCTGTTGGCTACATATACATAGAAGCGTCTTGTCTGGTTATATATGTATCCCAGGACAACTCTGCTATCCGTGTAAAACTCCACAGCATCTAAAGAGAAGTCCAGCTCACTTATGATTGTCTCTGCTAACTCTGCAGCTAGAACCGCAGCTCCTAATTCCAGTCTGGGAATTGTATGAGCAGCTTGTGGAGCCAACTTTGCCTTCCCTAGGACGAACCCAGTGTGACATGCTCCTTCTTCATTGATTACACGAAGATATGCCACTGCTGCAATCGCTCTAACAGAAGCATCTGAGAAAATATGAAGTTCCTTTCTCAGAGCTGTAGAGAGGGTAGTATGGATATAGGGTCTGGGAATCTCCAGCCGTTTGAGATCTTGTAGGGATTTCCTCCATGCATTCCATGCTTCTTCCTTCTCTTCAGGGAGAGGAGAGTCCCAGTCAAGAGCCTCACCTGAGAGTTCTCGTAATAGGAATTTCCCTTCAATGATGATAGGGGCAACGAACCCAAGTGGGTCGAAGAGACTGTTGACAGTAGCAAGTATCCCTCTGCGAGTAAAGGGCTTCTTGATGTCTGTTACATGAAAGGTGAATACATCTCTCTTCACATCCCAGCTAAGTCCTAGACTACGTTGGATGGGAGTTGGGTCGACTTCCAAGTTGAGATCCTTGAGTCCTTTCGCATGATCTTCGATCGGGAATGCGTCCATTACTTCCTTGCTATTAGAAGCAAACTTGTGCAGTCTCAAATTCGAAGTGGCTAGCATCTCTTTTGTTCTTGTCAACAAGTCGATTGCTTCCGCAGTTGTGGGTGTTGATAAAAGTCCATCATCGACGTAGAATTCTCTCTCTACAAAGCGTTTGGCGTCTGAACCATACTCCTTCTCATCATAAGCCGCTGCTCGTCGAAGACCATAAATGGCTACAGCAGGAGATGGACTATTTCCGAACACGTGCACCCTCATGCGATATTCGATGATCTCTTTGCTGGTGTCATTTTCCTTGAACCAAAGGAAACGAAGGAAGTCTCTATCTTCCTCCTTCACAATGAAGCTGTGAAACATCTGCTCGATGTCCGCAGTTACAGCTACCAGCTCCCTTCTGAAACGCAGTAAGACTCCTAAGAGGCTGTTATTTAAGTCTGGACCAGAGAGTAGAACATCGTTCAAAGAGATGCCCTGTTTTTGTGCGCTGGAGTCGAAGACCACTCTGATCTGACCGGGCTTCTGTGGGTGGTACACCCCAAAGATGGGTAAATACCAACATTCCTGGCCCTCTTGAAGCGGAGGGGCCACCTCGGCATGGTCACGATCAAAGATGTTCTGCATGAAAGTAACAAAATGAGACTTCATCTCAGGCTTTTTTTTCAGTGTGCGCAGAAGAGATGATAGACGTGTTAATGCCTGGTCTCTGTTATTAGGGAGTCGCTGGCGAGGTGTTCTGAATGGGAGTGGTGCGACCCAGCTATTGCTCTCATCCATGAACATCTCTCTATCCATGATGTCTAGAAAGCGCCTGTCTTCAATGGACAATCCGACTTTGTTATCATCCTTTGACCTCTTGAAGATGGTATCCCCTATTATGTAGTCATCAAAGATGAAGTCGCCACATGCCAAAGATACCTCAGGCAAAGGCTTGATGTCAAACTTCTCCTTGATGCTAAGCTTGTTAGGACATGGAGGGAGTAGAGAAGGACGTCCATTATCAAGTACATGGGTGCGGTAAGTACTAAGTGCTACAGACCTGTGTACAGATCCTAAGCAGACGTCTCCTACTACGACCCAGCCTAGGTCTAGTCTTTGCGCATAGGGTGCGTTATTAGGTCCATTACGTTGCTCCCGTACTTTATGAACCTGAAGGATGTCACGACCCAAAAGAAGAAGAATTTGAGCTTCTGGATCCAAAGGAGGAATGCAATTAGCAATGGGCTTTAGGTGAGTGTGCCAGCGTGCTGCGTCAGGAGTCGGTATCTCTGCCCTGTCATCCGGCATATTGTTGCATTCGATCAAAGTTGGCAATTTCACCTTTGTCGCTCCATCTAAAGACTCTATAATGAAACCTGTGGCCCTCCTCCCTGCCGTCTCTGTCACACCTGCACAGGTACGTAGGGTGTAAGTTGAACTCTCTCCTTTGACATGCAGCAAGTCGAAGAACTTGGTTCTAGCGAGCGATCTATTGCTCTGGTCGTCCAGGATCACATAAAGCTTGATCACTTCTTCTGGGCGGCTTGCTGGGTAAACCTTAGCCAAGCAAATCTTAGAGCAGGACCGTGAATTTTTGCCATAACCACAAACCTCCGTACATTTGGAAGTGACAGCAGGTTGAGGTCTGTCTATCTCTCCCTCCCCGCCATGCTCAGATAAAGTTAAAGACGGCGGTCCTGGATGAAGCGCTGCAACATGAGCATCACTGCTGCATTCCTTACATTTAATGGCTACTTTACAGTCTCTAGCCAGATGAGTGGTGGTAGCACAGCACCTGTAGCAAACCCCTTTCTCCTTTAGGAAAGTCTTGCGCTCGTCTAAAGGTTTGCTCCTAAAACCTCTGCAACGTTTAAGAGGGTGGGGCTTTTTATGAATTGGGCAAGTCTTATCCACATCATCCGACTCACAGTTTGAGCTGCTTGTCTGCCTCACAGTACCTGATGAAACTTCTGTCTTGTGAGCGTAGACTGGACTTTTCACTTGCCTCTTGACTGGTTGCTCCAGTTTCAACACACTATTGATTCCAGAAGCCAGAGCAAAACTCGGATCGTTGCGTGTTCGAGCCTCTCTGCAGATGAAATCACAAAAGAATGAGAATGGAGGAAAGGCGACTTGATGTACGGTTTTGTACTGAGAACCTTGAGCCATCCACTTCTCCTGAAGACTGTAAGGTAACTTATCTACGATGGGGGCTACACCTCGTGCAGTGTCAAGATAAGTAAGTCCGGGTAGGTAGCCTTCATGTTTCGCAGACTCCACTTCCTGTAGAAGATCTCCGAGCTCTCGAAGCTTTTTGGCATCCTTGTTGCTGATCTTTGGAAAGCTGTCGACCCTGTCAAAAAGGGATTTCTCAA
This sequence comes from Hemibagrus guttatus, assembly GCA_033459395.1. Classification (NCBI taxonomy): domain Eukaryota; kingdom Metazoa; phylum Chordata; class Actinopteri; order Siluriformes; family Bagridae; genus Hemibagrus; species Hemibagrus guttatus. Next base: position 3,813,971 of record JAUCMX010000014.1, on the reverse strand, counting down.
TAATCTCTGGAGAGCCATAGCAATCTTCCAAGCGCTCCCAAGCCTTTCTTAAGCCTGTGTCTGGATTACCTGTGTGCACAGCTCTGATCCTTCGTACATAATGCGAAGACTGTTCTCCCAGCCATTTAGAGAGAAGGTCTAACTGTTCAGTGGCTGACAGGTACAAACCTTCAATTGCATTGGCAAAAGATGACTTCCACGCCCAATAATTCTCAGGACGATCATCAAACTTGAAGAGACCCGAGTTAACAAGCTCTCTGCGTGCTAAGTACCTGGCGATCTCACTCACATTAGTGTCATTGTTGAACGATTGCTGTGGTGTTGTCTTACATGGTGAGGAGGTGAATGGTGGTGCTTGGAATTTATGGCTAGGAATTTGCACTGACCTTTGTGGCTGCTGCATTATACTCTCAGTATCAGGTTTATTGTAGGAATCTCTGACATCCCAAGCGGTAAGGCGATGCCCTCTTTGGGGTGTTTCAGGCTTCAACATATGAACAATGGGCTCTAGAGGTGTTTGGTATGGTTCATCTCCAACGGGTGGTGATAACTCCAGTTGAGACTGATGCATGACGTAATCACGAGTGCGATCAGAAATCTCTCTCACGTCAGAAATCCTTTCTCCGAGCTCACTTTCTGCTGCTGCCTCCAGCACCTTTGCCTCAGCGAGGGCTGCTGCCACCTCACTCTCATGCTTTAGTGCTGATAGTGATGCTTCCATGCGAGCCTCCATCACTTTCAATTGAGCCTTTTCAATCAAGATTTCAGATTCTTTTTTAAGGAATTCAGCCTTGGCCCGTGCAGCTTCCAACTTGGCGCGAGCCTTGGCAGCAACAAAGCTAGCTGATGAGCTTCTAGATCTATTAGTCGAAGCAGAGGCTATAGATCTTGTTTCTAATGCTTGGCTTCGCTCTGTAACTTCCTCAATCTCTGTAACTTTCTCCGCCATCATGTATCGCTGATTCTTTCTAAGAGTGCAAGATGTGATGATCAACAAAGAATAATGGAATTAGAGCTTGCTTTCCTTGAAATGTAGTGCCCGCCGTGCAGATGCCTTTTTACTATTCTGTCCCAGATGCGTGTTTCATCTACGCAAACCTGACAGATAGCTAACAGGAGTCAGAAAAGGTCAGACGCAGGAGTAAAGTTGAGGGTTTTTACTGTTATGTTCTTTCCCTTTCTTTCTCTTTTTTGTAAAACTGAAACATACAAAGATTACAAGTATCTTGTTACAGAATGTTCATGAATAAACATGAATGAATTTACATCATTTACAATGTTGAAAGCACAACCGGCTGCATCCAACTTTGCTTAGTATTATGGTTGGAAAATAGTTCAATTTAAACTCAAACTTATTAATTACAAATATATACACATTAAAAGAAAGGTAACAACTTACAGGCAAAGCCTTTCCAAGGCACAAAACGTAAAGGAAACAGAGAGCCAACCGCATGGAAAGAACCTGGAACAGTGCAGTTATTTCCTGGTTAACCTCTAACCCAAGAGTCACATGACCCAAACCAACCACTAAGAAAACAGCTCACAGTCATCAACGTTCTTTGATGTTACACCAAACTGCCACAAGATGGTGCTAAGAAATAACAAATAAATGTATGCCATGACACTAATGAATCAATATTGAGTTTCTAGCCTGCTGTAAACTCAGCAGAGGATTTGTTTGACTGAGGGCTACGAAATGTGTTCATTAACTCAGGAGGATGCTCAGAGTACGCACTTTTTTTGCGGCTGTGAAGTTTTATTTTAAAATTATTGGCAACCACACAGCCTGTACCAGAAATAATATATAATAATATATAGTCATCAGAATTAAGAAAAAATATTATGAATAGTGTACATATAAATAGTGCCTGATTTTATTTCTTGTACAAAACTGAATTGAAACAAGTTTTTGATTAGAATTGTCTAGATTGAGTGCTAGTACATTGTCGAATCATTACTAAGTGATAATTTGGTTATTGCACAACCCCACCGTCGTGGGTTCAGGTCTCAGCTCAAGCGTGAGCTCAGTTTTATTCATTCGTTCATTCATTCATTGTCTACCGCTTATCCGATCTATTCTCGGGTCACGGGGAGCCTGTGCCTATCTCAGGCGTCATTGGGCATCAAGGCAGGATACACCCTGAACGGAGTGCCAACCCATCACAGGGCACACACACACACTCATTCACTCACACACTACGGACAATTTAGAGACACCAATCAACCCATAATGCATGTCTGTGGACCGGGGGAGGAAACCGGAGTACCCGTAGGAAACCCCCGAGGCACGGGGAGAACATGCAAACTCCACACACACACGGCGGAGTCGGGAATCAAACCCCCAACCCTGGAGGTGTGAGGCAAACGTGCTAACCACCAAGCCACCGTGCCCCCACACTCAGTTTTATTTGGGGTTTTAAAAACACACACTTGAAATCATGTCAGAAAAACAAAGATGTTACTTAACTCAACTGATGTACGCATTTAAATGAAGCAAATTTTTCAGTGTGAATAACTTCTCATCAGAAACTACAGTCACTGTTTACACAACCAACAAATTCTAGAGTAACTGGTCATCTGCTGGCCGAGCATTTCACTGGACTGCTTTTTATTTTGTTTGGCTCGGGAGAAGTTCTATTCGCCGAGCTGCGATGAAAGCGAGCGGATTCCTTCTTTCTTCTGTGTTTCTTCTTTGGCCTGTGCTCACACCTCGATTAATCTCTATGGAGTGCTCCTTAGAGAGCTCCTAATTAGGAGAATGGGAGCAGTAATTCTGTAACTCGCTTTAAAGAGGACAAGCAGAGGCACAAAGCACAAAGAGGCACGCTCGGCCATCTGCGGGAAAAAACAGAGGGTCTGTTGAGCCTGGACTCGTGAAACAGTGTCCAGTGTACTAATACTACTACAGTATCTAGTGGATTCATCCTGTCAGACAACTGAGATAAAAATACTAACCTGTATTGGTTTTTTTTGTCGCTGGCATGATACCGTTAAAGGGACATTTACTACATGATGGAGCAGGAGGCGTAGCTTTAATTAGCTTTTAGTTCAATCAGTCATACCTAACACTTGATTATTTATGTATCTTAAATTATTTTAATTCATCCTTCCAAATTAAAGATATATATATATATATATATATATATATATATATATAAGGTAAAAAGATCCATATATATCCAGATATATATATATATATATATTTAAGGTAAAAAGATCCAAGGTACCATTGATCGTATCCCTCTAGGAACAAGGGACAGTACAGTATACAGTAAAAACAGTGTATTTCTCAATTCTATTTACTTCTATAGCACCTTTAACAATGGATATTGTCTCAAAGCAGCTTTATAGAAGTATAGAAACATAGAAAAAATGCTAAAGTTTAAAATTCAGTTACTATTTATCCCTAATATTAATCCCCAATGAGCAAGGCGATGGTGGTGAGGAAAAACTCCTCACCACGAGATGATATGAGGAAGAAACCTTGAGAGGAACCAGGCTCATTTATTTATTTATAAGAAGTGTTTATTTATTGTGTATGTTTGACTAAAGTTAATGCTTTTACATTTACAGCATTTTTGCAGACACCCTTATCCAGAGCAACTTAGATTTTATCACAATTTTTTTATATGGCTGAGCAATTGTTGGTCAGGGACAGCTTTCTGGACCTGGGATTTAAACTCATAACCTTCTGATTGGTAGTCCAACACCTTAACCACTAAGCTACCACACTCCCACCCAAAGTGAGCTTTTATTTTGTCTTTAAACCTGGCTTAGTTAAAGTTTTCTGAGATCATGACAAACATCACAATGACAGCAGAAAGTGAGTTTCCCAGTGTGTTTAACGTTATCGAGGGACGTTTCGAGTCATTTCTAGCGGATGTTTATTTGAATCTTCCAGGTGTATACAAGATCTGCAGGAGAGGATGAGAGTCCTAATGAGTGTGAAGCTTTAATCTGATTTTAACCAATTTGATTCTTCTATTCTGAGTGGAATGGGGGCACGGTGGCTTGGTGGCTAGTACGTTTGCCTCACACCTCCAGGGTTGGGGGTTCGATTCCTGCCTCCGCCGTGTGTGTGGAGTTTGCATGTTCTCCCCATGCCTCGGGGGTTTCCTCCGGGTACTCCGGTTTCCTCCCCAAGTCCAAAGACATGCATGGTAGGTTGATTGGCATCTCTAAATTGTCCGTAGTCTGTGATTGTGTGAGTGAATGAGAGAGTGTGTGTGTGCCCTGCGATGGGTTGGCACTCTGTCCAGGGTGTATCCTGCCTTGATGCCCAATGACGCCTGAGTTAGGCACAGGCTCCCCGTGACCCGAGAATAGATCGGATAAGCGGTACAGACAGTGGATTCTGAGTGGAACAAAGAGTCTCTAATCCGAGTGGATCGGACTCGTATCAGCTAGAAATTAACTCACTATACGATTCGGTTTAATGTGATGAGAATCAGATGACAATCAAGGATACAAAAGAAGGAAGAACTATAATAAGACAAGGAGGAGGAGACTGGCATGATGTTGGTCATGTAGGGGTCCAGGAGGTTTAAAAAGCAGAGGTTCATGAACCCTACCTGGATTAAAGAGCACTATGGCCCGTAGGCAGCCCAGCTCTGTTTTATCCATCTGCATGTCCCTCATCTTGGACACCAATTCTGTGAGCACTCTGTGGAAAAGACAGGAAAAAAGGACACACTGTGTTTAAAATCTCACTCATTAGAGTTCATGGTGTTGATGAATTTTTTTCTAGAAGATTTCTGGCTGTAATGCAAATCATGGGTTTGTATGAACGTGGGCAGGGATTTGTACAGAGGACGCCCAGTGTAAGCGGATGTAAAAAAAAAAAAATGGTGAAAGATTCCTGAGGGGTGATGTTTATTGTATTGTATTATGTTTGTAACAGTCAGAGGTGAAGTTTTCAGGAAAAAGTGTAAAAGATTTTGAACACGAATTCAGTTTTCTACTTGAGATGCAGCTCATGACAAACGTCACGATGACGGCATCACGAGAAAGCTTCACCTGAGCTTGCATTTACTCGACAAACTGTGTTTGTTTTCTGACTTCTGTTTAATTTGTTTGGAGAAAGATACAAAACTTCGAAATGATAAAGGAATAACGATTGCAATGCGTCAATCTATATATAATAAAATAACTAAGTTTAGTGGTACTGTAAGTTGGGTGGTATGAGAGGAATAAAACACACAAATAAATGTATTTATTATTCCTTCCACTTCCAAATCAGCCACTTTCATTACTTCCTTTATCATGTGAAGATGCAAAGGAAATGTTCCTTGCATTCCTCGATGCAAAGTGTTTCTTCTTGTCATGATGGTTCTTGTAAACTGCATGAGAAGGTCAGTCCAGGCATTTAAAGAGCACAGCCCAGAGGCGCAGTGGCTCAGCCGCCCCGCTGCGTCGACTTCCAGCACAAACGACACGCAAATGGATTTCCTTTTGCACTTTCTGTCTGAGCAGCTCATTATTTCTGCATGACCTGTGCCACCCGCATATGTGAATCTTTAATGAATACTGATGTTAATCAATAAAAGCGCTCCTATTTTCTGCCCTTCTCTCTCTGGAGCTTGCTGGAGAAAATGCCAAGGTTTCTTCTCCTGCCCTTGTGTTCAAACTCTGGCATTTTTAACCGAACCTCATTAAAAAGGTACAACCAAAACGGCCGAAAGTGCTTGCTCCCGATCCTACGGTACTTACGATATTTACCGATTTCTTTTTCTATTTTTTGTGTGTTTGCTCGAGATCTAAAAAACTAATCAGCGGTGTAAAATCCTGATTGTGACCTCTGACCTGTCGAAGATGGCTCCTACGCCGGCGCTGTGGGCGCTGTTCCTGTGCACGTGGAGCCCCGTGGCCAGCAGAATGCCGTCCTTTACGGCTATGGAGCGGTGCGAGAACGACGCGATGAGCAGCTCGTTCCAGCCTGGAGAAAATAAAAAACGTGAAATGATATGTGATATATGATGTGAAGACAAATGAAGAAGTTTGTGTAGGGAGTAAAGATTTGCACAGCATCACCACCAGGGCTTTGAACGTACAACGGAAAAAACTGTAACTTTCCGACATTCCGACCTATTCAGTTCTTAACGGGAAATGTGGGAAGGTCTCCTTCACCCCAGAGTTCAGCGAGTGATAACAAATCAGAGCTTCAAGAGTAAAGTGTGTAACTGCTAGTCAACACACATCAGTAAATCTGTAGCACTAACTACAGTGTGCTGTTTTTCTTTTAAAGGAAATTATACATCACCAGACGTCATTAAATGTTGCACTGTGGTCCAAAAGCATTTATGGTGTTTCTTAAAACTTTAAGAATTCTGATCCTTAGAATAATTACACGGTCATTTTAGACCAATAAGAGGAATTTTATGTATCTAGATTTATAAATAATAAATGGTATATTTAATAATAATAACATTTACTTGAGATTTTTTTCTCCGCTAGTATTATAACAAATTCTGAAAACCCTTATTGACAAGATTTGTGTGTTTGTATTTTAATAAGACAACGCATGCTCAAGTGTGTGTGTGTGTGTGTGTGTGTGTGTGTGTAAAGGTGTAAGTGTGCTTGCCTGCTCGCAGCAGGATGACCTGATCGTCCAGGGGCAGTTCAGAGAAGTGCGGGATCCTCTTGGCCCATTCCACCAGGGTGAAGAGCTGCTTATCTGCTGCCTGGCAGATATTAGTGACTGGATCATTGGGCTGTGGAAAGACACAAGCAGGAGTGGAAAGATCAGATAAATACGTGATGGTGGTAATAAACAAGCGAGGAGGCGCATAACTACATGCTGACGGCTGTCTCCTACACCTACGCTCGAGACTCCATCTTTAACGGAGACGGTGGACTTGGGTTTGTTTGTATATGTGTGCAGATTGCAGCAGTTAGCAGAGCGAAAGGGATTTTCTGACAGCTCTTCGTGTGTGTGTGTGTTTGTGTGTGTGTGAAGCTTGAGAGCTGATGAGTAATCCCCTCCATACAGGAAGGCGAAAACAACAATGCATCTCACCCGAGTCTCTCAGGAAATACCTGCAGAGAGGCAGCGTTAAAAATCCACTGCGTCCAAGCAAGCATTTCCTGCAGGAAGCTCGGCCGGACAGATTGGCGCTCGACACGTTCTTGCTGGACGGGTCGGCGTAGCAGCTGCAGTAGGAAAAGCTTCATTCAGCGTGACAATTTATCAAGAGTGAATTTACTGAGAGAATCAACTCACAGACGTGTCAACATTGCTAACAAGAATATCCTAAGTAGTGGACTTTGCAGTGGACTGGGTTTTTTTTCGGAGGGAAAGAAGCTATCTCACATAAACATCATGATGAAACCATAAATATTGTGCACTCTCTGTTGTTGGGCCAAAAATGAGTCACATAATAAAACTATCATGGAAGCGTTATTCTAGGTGATGGCTGAGACCGGAAAAGAAGCAAAGATTTCTTCTAGAGATAAAAATGCAAGAGACTGAGATCGGAGGAGTAAAGAGCATCATGAGCAGAACGTATTGCGCAAGGACGTGAGCGAGCAGAATACGAGTGTCGGTGTGTCACAATGGCATCGCAAAAATGATTCACAAGGACATTTGGGTCAATATGAGCATGTTTTTAAAAGCAGAAAAGACTAAAACAATATTCACATGTCCTAAGCCTTATTTATTTTTCATATACAGATGGTGATAGAACCATAATCCAAAATACATGCAGTGACTTTAAGACCGACTCTCCTAAACGGTCAGCGCTACTCGATAATTATTTCAGTGTGTGATTTCATTTTATTTAACGTAATCCATGAGAACCTTTGCAAGTCATCTGTCAAATAAATAAATGTACAATTTCAATATAAATTATACATACAAAACAAGTGGTTTTTCTAGGGGGGCACGGTGGCTTACGGTGGCCTCACACCTCCAGGGTTGGGGGTTCGATTCCCGCCTCCGCCATGTGTGTGTGGAGTTTGCATGTTCTCCCCGTGCATTAGGGGGTTTCCTCCGGGTACTCCGGTTTCCTCCCCCAGTCCAAAAACATGCGTGGTAGGTTGATTGGCATCTCTAAATTGTCTGTAGTGTGTGATTGCGTGAGTGAATGAGAGTGTGTGTGTGCCCTGCGATGGGTTGGCACTCCGTCCAGGGTGTATCCTGCCTTGATGCCCAATGACGCCTGAGATAGGCACAGGCTCCCCGTGACCCGAGAATAGATCGGATAAGCGGTAGACAATGAATGAATTAACTGTTTTTTCTTGTTTTTTTACAAATGTGATTATTATTATTGGTTCATTTCATTTCCTTTCATGTGTAGGCTGATTTTAATGCATGTATTTGCTTGGTTTTAAAATACATAGGAGAATGAATATTAAATCATTTGGAAAACATCTACTAGATCATAAAAAATGGATTACAGAGAACCCTGATCATTTATTCCTGAGTTTTTAGGAGTGTTTACACGCCCCGTAAATAACTACTACGAGCCCCGTCATGGTCGGTTATCGTTCCTAGATCGCTACTTAACTACGATATACATAAAAACTTTAATTGCAACTTGAAAATAAATTTACACAAATCACATTCTTGCACAAAAAAACACAAAACTCCCACTTTCCACAAAACAATAAATCACCTAAAATGGAATAAAAACTTTTCTTAAACATTAGAACAGTCCTGGGAATCGATACACAGGCGCTCTGGGTCTCTCACAGCACTTGAGCCTGCAGACTGGCTTTAGGCCAAAGCTCATGCCGATACTTTCCTCCTTCTATGAGGCTTAATCTTCAAACACTCACTCGGTGTTATTTATATATATACATATAGTATATAAAAAAACTTTGGAGGATCAAACACAAAATACCAGAGATACCGAACTGTCGGACAGCCCGAGCCATTTCTTCACAAACTCCTCAGCGATGAAATATCAGATTGTGAGATCATAGCCATGGGCACGCCCCCTCAAGTTTATATTCTTACACGTATAAACCAACAGAGCGACGTGAAGAGAGCAGCTCCATGAAGAGAAACACCATGAAGAATACACAGCTCCCACAGTTCTAGTTAAACACGGCCATGCTTATGAATGATGCATGGTTGTGTGAGGAGTGTTTACCTGACCGCGTTTGTCTCACTTTCTCTCACAGAGCACGGCGAGGCAGACGGCCATACGGCTGAAGACACGGCACTGAACGGCCTGAAGGGTTTGTCTCAATTGCGCAAGATGGCTTTAACTGTATTATCCACATCATGGGAAAAAAAATAAATCTATCTATTGACCTAATATCCTGGAACCACTTACAACTATGTATAAAGAGAATGACTATTAAAGCTGAAATCTTTAGGCTTCTGAAAGCTTTCAAGACCTTCAACCATATATACATATATACATTATATATATATATATGATATATATAGTATATATATATATATATATATATATATATATATATATATATATATATATATATAAATAATAATAATAATAATAATAATAATCTTTAATCTTTAATTTTCTGTAATCTTTAGAAGTGTTTCTAGACCTTCAACATTTATATAATATTTGGGCAAGCTTAAAAAAAGTGCAATATATCCATGCTTTTTTTTCTGGGCCAGAAATTGCAATTTTTCCTTTCAACAGCACCACACAAGGCATATATACTGTAATTATGTAGGAAAGAAAGATGTCTGAGTGTTTTCTTTTCAATTCAAAGCGCCTTGTGAGCATATAAGAGCTTTATAAATTACACACTGCTCCTTTAATTGACATAGTTGACATGAGGAAACAAATATATGTTCTTCTCAAATTTTTTGCGAGGTATATTTGTTCTTAGCAAACAAACAAAAAGATCTTTCGGAGTATTTTAAGACATGTGACGCGACTGGAGATAACGTCTGTAGCAAAGCCGCTACTGAAAAGATTTCCTTATCGTGGTCTATCAATTTAGCATGCGGTCACACCCCTTTCATGCACAAAGCCTCAGTGTTCTCATTTCAGCCTCCGAGCAGAATTAAGTTAAGGATGATGTGGAAAAAAAACCCCTTACTTATTTCTCCGCTTTTGCACTGCAAGTGTGTTTGGGTGAGAACGGCTACGACGCAGTTGACCGCATGATTCGTTTATGAGAATCTGCCAAGCGAGAAGAATGACTGCCCGTGAGGTAAGATTTGGATTTGAGCATTCGCTTCATGTCCAAGACAGAAAATATCTGTTCCCCCTGAAACAAATCAAAACTGTTCCATGTGCGTTATTTACGACTGATTCTTAGAGAAAAGCCTCGCTTGCATATTGTTTTAGTTATCGTTTAGTTAATTTTCATGAAGGGAGGACAGCACAGTGCAAACCAATGTTAATGTTTTATAGACTGCTCAGAACCTAATTACAGCTGTGTGAAGATGGGGAGAAAAAGTGTGTATAAGCAGGTGAGAGGTTTGCATGGAATCTGCATGGAAATTCAGCCCCTAAAAAAAAAAAAAAAAAAAAAGCAGTACTCAAATGGTTAGAAGAGTTAATAATGAAATCGAACACTGGTATATAAACCTCAGACAAAACTACAGACTAATAATCCTCTCCAATAGCTCCAACAGCATTTTAATCAGGAGACAATTTCAGAATTTTGTTCAGGATTCGATTACAAACACTTTAAATGAGCTGTAAGTATAGCTTGTGTTTTTCCTGACAGAAACTGTGTGCACAATCAAGGACTATAATTAATTACGATATACAGCTACATATGATATATATAAAGAAGAAGACTTTTGTGTCGAGGAGCAAGCTGAAAATTTTAACAGTAGATGAAATTTTATTTTATACCTTCCTAAGCTTCATGTTTTTGGGTCATTGTATTTTTTGTGCAAAAACGATGTGCTGGATCAAGTGCAAATGCTGAATCAAATGCTGCTGGATAATCACCCCTGATCATGAGCTGTTACTGAAGGTAAATAAATGAACAAACAAATGAATGAATGACTGAATGGACGAACGAACAAATGAATAAAGCAACAAACAAAACAAATGAATGAACGAACAAACAAATAAATGAACAAACAAACAAAAAAAAATGAATGAATGAACGGACAAATAAACAAACAATCAAACAAACAATGAAAAAACAAACAAACAAATGAATGAACGAGCAAACAAATAACCAACCAACCAACCAAACAAACAAACAAATGAATGAATGAATGAAGGAATGAACAAACAAACAAACGAATGAATGAAAAAACAATCAAACAAATGAATGAACGAGCAAACAAATAAACAACCAACCAACCAACCAACCAACCAAACAAACAAATGAATGAATGAACGAATGAACAAACAAATGAATGAATGAAAAAACAAACAAACAAACAAACTAATGAATGGACAAACAAACAAATGAATGAATGAATGGATAAACAAACAAACAAACAAACAAAGAAAAAACAAACAAACAAATGAATGAACGAGCAAACAAATAAACAACCAACCAACCAAACAAACAATCAAACAAACAACTGAATGAACGAATGAACAAACAAACAAATGAACGAAAAAAACAAACAAACTAATGAACAAACAATCAAACAAACAAACAAACTAATGAATGGACAAACAAAACAAATGAACAAACGAACAAGCAAACAAACAAATAAATGAACGAATGAACAATTTGTTAATTGATTTTTTAGATGCTTGCCATCTTTTCATTAATCTTTCATCATGTTACTTATAAAACTGCGTTTTTATCTCCTGAATTTTTTTTTTCGGATTTAAATGCAAGTGCTTAGACCCCTTAAATAATCTGAATAGTGTGTCCCAAAAAATCAACCTCGAGCACCTGATTAACCCGAAATGCAATACTGTGAATAAGCAATAACCGTATTATAACAGAAGGAGAATGAGAAAATGAAATGTGGCATCCATCCAACCCTGAGAGAGAGACGGAGCTGAACGGAGACTAGAAGGACGTAAGCATAAAACACACTGAAGTCCCTTCCTTGCCTGAATGGAGGCGTGTTACTAACGCCTGTTTAACTCCTGATCTAGGTCACCATGAGCTAAACCCAGTTCATTCAGCTCGGCCCAGCCCCAGGGATTAGGTGCATTCGGGGCCGAAGCCTTGTGATTAATTATCCCGGGACAGTAGCTCCTAAAAGAGCACACAAGTGATGAAAAGCCCAAACAAGCGAGGTATGGAGAATGAGTCAACGTTTTATTTGACGCTGTCTGTCAAGAGCACAGATTCCACATGGGAACAGACGTCCCAGCTCATCTAAAATAGCTCATGCTGTCGTGGTTCATTGTTTATCTGACATTCTTCTATTTCACAAGCCTTCATCTCTACCAGAGATAAACAAATCCATCGCATAAAGGCGCCAAATATGCCTCCATGCTGCAGCTCTATTTCTAGTGAGAGTGTGTCTTCACCAACGAGACTGTGATGGAGTGCTTTCTAGTGTCAGCTTCCCCAGAGGCTGTTCTCCTCCCTCTACATCTCTCCAATGTCACCCGCTACTGCTCATGCATTCTCATACTCCAAAAATAAACCCCATTTACTCACATAACCACTGCCTTCACTTTCAGGACAATCCCAAAAGATGCTCACAGACTCTCTCACTAAGCACTGCTGTCTACTCTGTCTTGCACAAAAAAAAAAAAAAACATTCCCTGGCTGGACTTTTTTGTGTGTGTATATCTGTATGAAAGAAGGCAAAGAAATGTTGACTCTGAGCTGAAGATCTTCTAGATGTTGTCTCTTGGAGATTACCATCATCTACATGTTTTCGACGTCACATGATTTCTACCAACCTTCGAGGGTGAAAACTCAACCCACTGCCTTAAATAGAACCTCAAACCACAGAGAGCTTGCCTTGTCTGTGATTGGTTAGAAGATAAATTCCTCAGGATGTGCTTTTATAGGAAAATAATCAACAAAGAGTGGAATGTATCCTGATATGAAGCTGGGTTACCGCTACCAGTGTCCTGAAGTGTTTTATTGCACTTATTCCACAACAATTTCTCAATAATTACATTTTTTATTTTTTACTACAAGGCATACTTCAAAATTTTAAACATTTTTGCATTTAGATATACTTAATGTTGTGGAATGTCCGAGAGACTTTAACAAAGCTAACAGCTACAAACAGTTATTCCCTAAACATCATCTTCTCTTTTTTTGTCTTGAAGCCAAAAAACACTCATGTTTCATGTTACTCAGAAAATGGAAAATACAAAGTTCTCTCTCCTGAAGACTTCCCTATAGCGGAAAACCTACAGAAACATTCATTCATTCATTGTCTGCCGCTTATCCGAACTACACTCGGGTCACGGGGAGCCTGTGCCTATCTCAGGCGTCATAGGGCATCAAGGCAGGATACACCCTGGACAGAGTGCCAACCCATCGCAGGGCACACACACACTCTCATTCACTCACACACTCACGACAATTTAGAGATGCCAATCAACCTACCATGCATGTCTTTGGACTGGGGGAGGAAACCGGAGTACCCGGAGGAAACCCCCGAGGCACGGGGAGAACATGCAAACTCCACACACACATAGCGGAGGCGGGAATCAAACCCCCAACCCTGGAGGTGTGAGGCAAACGTGCTAACCACTAAGCCACCGTGCCCCCCACCTACAGAAACAAATTTAACTCAATTTTGACACTGGAGACTCATTCAAAAAAAAAGAAGAAACAATAACATATTATGGAGGGCACAGTGGCTTGGTGGTTAGCACGTTTGCCTCACACCTCCAGGGTTGGGGGTTCGATTCCTGCCTCCGCCGTGTGTGTGGAATTTGCATGTACTCCCCGGGTCCAAAGACATGCATTATAGGTTGATTGGAATCTCTAAATTGTCCATAGTGTGTTATGGGTTGGCGCTCCGTCCAGGGTGTATCCTGCCTTGATGCCCAATGACGCCTGAGATAGGCACAGGCTCCCCGTAACTCAAGAATAGATCGGATAAGCGGTAGACAATGAATGAATGAATAACATATTTGAAGAATTGTATAAATCTAATCCCGTATCTGAATTACAGTCGGCAAAATTACTGTCAAAACTGCTTTTATAAACATTGAATCAACACCTTCTGACCAATCAGAATGGAGAATTCAGCAAAACTGAGCCATGAGTCCGTTTAGTCATTTGAAATAAACAACCACCTTAATACATTATTCCTTCCGACTGCACATGAGTCCAGTCCTCGCCTCCTGTAATGTCACAGGGCAGCTGTTCCAAATCGATTAAACACAAAGAAGAAGCAAAGCTAACCAGCACCCTGTGGAGATCACATAACAAGTACCTCCATAGGAAGGCAGATATTCAATATTGACCAGATTTACCTAAATGAAGGAACGTCTAAGAGAAGCAATAAATCTCAGTGACATATGGATATTTTGCCAGATCTGTGATTTACAGAACACTCAGACTTCACTTTTAAAGTTTCTGGGAACTATGACATGCTGATCAACAGGATAAACTCAATTCCTCACACAGAAAAAGTCATAACCAGGCTCCATAGATTGAGCTAAGTGAGTGGGAGTCAAGGATGGGAAGATGAGGTATTTCAAATATCCCTTTACACTTTCCCACCATATCTGAATATTTGTTCAGGCGTGTGGCGCCTTGAAGAACCACATGCTGAACGCTAACGTGTCTGGTATGAACACCATCCCCATTTGTCATCTGTGGGATAAAGATATTGTAGCGCAGAACCTCTAAAAACCTTGTGATTCACTACAAGAACTAATCCGTGCATTCAACCGTGTCTCCATTTAAAAATCTTACAAAAACACTAACGCTATGATTCCAGCCTCATCCTCCTTTTACCGGCTCGGCTTGTATTAACTCAGTAACTGTGTACTGCTTTCTCAACGTGCGTATGTTTATTGCTGTCTAAATGTTTTGTCTGTATTTTTTTCTGTATTCTTCCTCAGAAACTTCATGGGTGTGATAAACAAAAGTGACGTGTTCAGACAAAATATTCAAACTAAAATAAACTTGCACCAGAATCGGGACAAAACAAATCTGAGGCAGTTTTTTCCCCTCCGAAGTAGCGGAATCATGTAATGTCAGTAGACAAAAGGTTCACGTTCACACTCTTCAAGAAATCCAGATCCATTGAATATGCAAATTAGAAATATCTCAGAATGACACAGACTCCTCCCCTTTTCCTGCATGGGTTTTGCCTGCCACTAATGTACACCCACTTTTAAACATTGCAGTAAATTTACACTTAAAATCCGTTAAATTCAATTAGAAAGGCTTTCATCACAAATATTTTTTTTATTTTTTATCAGTTTTGAGGTGGATTTCAGAAAAGTTTGGATTTGGGCCGTGACCACAAAAGCTGCTTACTCACCGAATTGGACGGCATGCCCAAGTTGGTCTCGATGTACGTCTCGGTCTTGGGCTCGACGGCGAGTTCAGCTTCTAGTATCTTCTCCACAGGCATGTCTTCGTTGGCACTGCTGCTTGACTCCACCTCATTCTCATTTCGATCCTTGGCTCGCTGACGCTCCTCCTGAACGGCTGTATGCAAAAAAACTGGGTCCATTCAGTATTGCTGATTACACTGTGAACATTAGCAATGCAACGCTTTTCAATATATATATATATATATATATATATATATATATAAAATAAACCCCCGCCCTGCCATGTATTTTATTACATATATATATATATGTAAAAAATACATGGTAGGGCGGGTTTATTTTATTAACACTACCAAATATTAGATGCTTTAGTTAAATATGTATAATTAGCAGGAGGCATGAGGGCTTTTTGTTCCAAACATTTCTTCCACAGAGCTGTGTTAAAGCATTAAATTTACAACATTTAGCTCATTCCACCTTGTGCTTTTACCAACCAGGGGCCAACGGCTTGTCCTCGTTTTCTACAGGTTCTCAAGACTCAGGTTTATGAATTCAGAGGTCAAAGTTCACCCCACATGAAGCAAAAGTTATCATTAAGGGAAGTAAACGGGCCTTTCAGGTTCTGTGTCCTTTCTCTTTCAGTGAATATTGTTTGTTTTCCCATAATACTGTAGGTCGAAATCAGAAAGGATCATTGTAGATGTTGGAACGTCTTCAGATCTCTAACAGATCACAGACCCCCTGGCTTTGCTTCAGCAAAACTGAAGAATATTAAGCAGTACATAGTGATATTCCGAACCCTAACTTCTGATTCACACTTTCATGGAGTTGTCGGAAACAGACTGCCGGATTAAGGCACAGTGGTGTGTTTTGTTTGTAATGTGGCCACAGTGTTTAGTTTAATGGATTGGGCATTTCATGAGCTCGAGAACACCAACAGAAAGTGGTTAGAGTGCTGAGCAGACTCTCTGTCTAACTGTGGCCAAGGCAGAACTAACCGCACTCCAGATCTCAAACGATTCCGGGAATTTCTTTCTGTTTCTGCATGTGTGATAGTCTGTTTATTGAAAATACCTTCTCCTGATACGGCCCCTGTTCTGCACATATGTGGAAACCCACACATATTCTAGGTTTTCTTTTATCCCGTGCTATTTCCTCTCTGCTGAATCAAAGTAGTGGCTTGGTGAAGGGGCCCTCGGGGCGGGGGAAGGGGGGAAGGGGGCCCCACTTTACAGAAACTGCTGTCTGCTTCTGGAGGTCAGCCCAAGGGTAGAATACTTCTTGTGGAGTCAGCGAGAGGTGAGGCGGCCTGAAATCACGTTAGCTTTATTTCCTTCGGAGAAGGAGGACAGCATAAATTCATTTAATCCTGTTTTCCTGCAGTTTTACTCAGCCTTTTTTGGGTTGGCGAGGCCCAGCTCTTCCCCTGCCTCGGGCTATAGGGGGAGGGCTTATAAGCTGTTCGAGCACACTGAATGGCAGACGGGGTGCACTCAGGTCAAGGAAGGCCCACTGCGCATATGCATTTCTATAACGTCCGTTGCTGCAGTGCACTTGAGGTCTAATGAACTGTAGTGGGATCTAATGTAAAGAAGGTTTCACTCAATGAATCCTGAAACTGGACACACCTGGGGACCCTCTCCTACTTATGTCTCTGCTAGAAAAAACAGCTTGATACAGTTCTCCAGAAAGGTTTTGATAGATGTCCAGACTAGGAGACCAGATAAGCCGATCCATTCAGCCTAAACCTGCATGATATTCACACTAACTACACTGTTTTGTCAGCAGGGTACTTGTATAGACAGTGCTATGATAGCAGCTTCACAGAAGAAGAGCTCTTGGATTAGAACATGATATTCTCCTGTCAAAAGGCATTACCAAAAAGGAACGAGTAAAGCTTTTGGAAGTAAACCCAGCTCTGACGAAGTCTTCCATGTTGTCCTCTCAGGAAGGAGTGTGACTAACATACTAAAACTGCTAATGTCCTCCTAGATAGGAGTAAACACACTTCCTTACTGTCTCTTCCCTTGCACTCGCCTTAATGCGATCCTATTTGCTCTTTTGCCTGATTTGGATAGGCAAGAGAATAAATGCTGGTCCTGAAATAATTCAATCATGTTTTTTGTTTTCAAAACAGCATCTTGATAACTCATCCCAGTATAGGGGTACCATTGCTCCTGCCCAAACCAACCCATTCATGGCCCTTTTATACCCCATCCCTCAGTTTAAAAGTCATTTTTATTTAAAAAACCAGGACATCTGCAGTATCTTTTTAGAATGAACCAACTTTCTTTAGAATACTGTGTATATTTTCAGGCCCTGAAATGAGTTCTATTACATACCATAACAGCTGTTCTTCCAAAAAGAAAGCAACAATTAACATTAATCTGTTTAGTCTGTTTTAATCTGATTACTGCAACATGCTTAGTTATTCTTATCTTCCTTGCCCAATATTATCATTTCACTGAACCACTAGTTCATCCATTTTGCTTTTTTCAGACAATGAGGCATCAGGCATATTTAGTAGTACTGTGCCACTGTCTGGATCTGGATCCACTTAGTGCTCCAAATATCCGTATCTGTATATAGGTTTTGATTTAAACTTGAAGTTAGTGTACCTAAACCAGAATTCAATACAAAACACATTGACCGCAATTCACGTCATAAGCAGCAGAGGGCAGTAAAAAGGGCAGATCACTCTTTTAAAGGCCAGGATAACCTACAACAAACTCCAGAGTCCACTATGGATGCTTATCACAGTAATACAAGCCTCCTGTATCGTCTCGCTCACATATCACAGTTGCTGAATCAGAAGGCCACGTGTCTATCGACGCACTAATTAAGAGTCTGTTCTCGTCAGAGTCCAAGGTCATTGAATGTTTAATCACTGCCATGCATCAACTTGCACGTTTCCAGTGGAGTCAGCTAGCGGTGATCACCTGATTTGCTGCACCCACTACTCTAAATATCACACTGCACAACCCTGTTAATGGCTTTCCGTGTGGTTCCATGCAGCATACGGTAGAGTAGGGCTACCTACAGTGAGGGAAAAAATTATTTGATCCCCTGCTGATTTTGTACGTTTGCACACTGACAAAGAAATGATCAGTCTATAATTTTAATGGTACAATCTAACAATAAAAAATCCAGAGAAATGCATTTCAAAAAAGTTATACATTGATTTGCATTTTTATGAGTGAAATAAGTATTTGACCCCTTCGCAAAACATGACTTAGTACTTGGTGGCAAAACCCTTGTTGGCGATCACAGAGGTCAGACGTTTCTTGTAGTTGGCCACCAGGTTTGCACACATCTCAGGAGGGATTTTGTCCCACTCCACTTTGCAGATCCTCTCCATGTCATTAAGGTTTGGCTGACATTTGGCAACTCAAACCTTCAGCTCCCTCCACAGATTTTTTATGGGATTAAGTTCTGGAGAACTTAGGACCTTAATGTGCTTCTTCTTGAGCTGCTCCTTTGTTGCCTTGGCCGTGTGTTTTGGGTCATTGTCATGCTAGAATACCCATCCACGACCCATTTTCAATGCCCTGGCTGAGGGAAGAAGGTTCTCAACCAAGATCCAAGATTTGACGGTACATGGCCCTGTCCATCGTCCCTTTGATGCGGTGCAGTTGTCCTGTCCCCTTAGCAGAAAAACACCCCCAAAGTATAATGTTCCCACCTCAATGTTTGACGGTGGGGATGGTGTTCTTGAGGTCATGGGCAGCATTCCTCCTCCTCCAAACACGGCGAGTTGAGTTGATGCCAAAAAGCTCAGCACTTTTACCCAGTTCTCCTCTGAATCATTCAGATGTTCATTGGCAAACTTCAGAAGAGCCTGTACATGTGCTTTCTTCAGCAGGGGGACCTTGCGGGAGCTGCAGTCCTTCATGGCGTAGTGTGTTACCAATTGTTTTCTTGGTGACTATGGACCCAGCTGTCTTGAGATCATTGAAAAGATCCTCCCGTGTAGTTCTCGGCTGATTCCTCACCATTCTCATGATCATTGAAACGCCACAAGGTCAGATCTTGCATGGAGCCCCAGACGGAGGGATATTGACAGTTATTTTGTGTTTCTTCCATTTGGGAATAATCGCAACAACTGTTGTCACCTTCTCACCAAGCTGCTTGGCGATGGTCTTGTAGCCCATTCCAGCCTTGTGTAGGTCTACAATCTTGTCCCTGACATCCTTGGACAGCTCTTTGGTCTTGGCCATGGTGGAGAGTTTGGAATCTGATTGATTGATTGCTTCTGTGGACAGGTGTCTTTTATACAGGTAACAAGCTGAGATTAGGAGCACTCCCTTTAAGAGAGTGCTACTAATCTCAGCTTGTTACCTGTATCAAAGACACCTGGGAGCCAGAAATCTTGCCCCCTGATAGGGGATCAAATACTTATTTCACTCATTAAAATGCAAATCAATGTATAAGTCTTTTGAAATGCATTTTTTTGTTGTTATTCTGTCTCTCACTGTTAAAATAAAACTACCATTAAAATTATAGATTGATCATTTCTTTGTCATTGGGCAAACGTACAAAATCAGCAAGGGATCAAATTTTTTTTCCCCCTCACTGTAGTAGTCTAAGATCTGTAACAGATATAAAGCAGGACGAGTGCTATGCTTTCTGTCCTCTCTGTAATCTGCTGTACCTTCTCTCTTCATGCCCATGGCCAGGCATTTCTGATAGCGGCAGTACTGGCAGCGGTTTCGCTGGCGCTTGTCGATCACACAGTCCTTGTTGTCTCTACAGGTGTAGGTCAGGTCCTTCCGTACGGTTCTCTTAAAGAATCCCTTGCATCCCTCGCAGCTGTAGACGCCGTAGTGTTTACCTATGGAGACAAGATATCCGTCAAAACACACATGACAAAATTATAATATTTGGCAATTTACTAACATGCTGCTATGTGTGCGTACCAGAGGAGCGATCTCCGCAGATGGCGCAGATGTGTTTGGTGAGCGACAGAGGGGTTCCCGAAGACTGCGCTGGCACCTTCATCATGCCGTTAATGCCCACCGGAGGCTTGATGTCTTCTGAGCTGCTGACGGAGTTCATCGGCGAGTTCAACTGTAACATATATACGCACAAAAACAACACAAACCTGTTTAGATACACTCTTACAAGATGTGTATAAGGGTTATACGGACAGACAAGGCTTCTTAACGTCTTTAAGGTGTTATACTTTGATAGAAAAACCCCTGGCATTCAGGGACAAGCTGAAGAACCTTCTAGATCTAACTTTATTTATAGATACTAAATGGCCAGGATTTGATACAAACTCTACTCTTAGTAGTTAGCTGTATAATGGGAGCCATGATGCTAGAAATTGTAGAGATTCTCCTCCATGTAAAAGCTAATGCAGAACTTTCTTCAATCAGAGGTAACGCTAACATTGCAGAGGTGAGGAAATAAGTAAAGGTTTAATGCTGTCTCATGGTGAAGTAAGCTACACCAGTTTACAGTTGCTGACCTGCTGGATGTCCCAGTGGAACTCCTAAAAAACAATGTTAACTTTATAGACAAATAGGCTACTTTTGAAGGCTACTCTGGTCTCATTGGGTGGGATGGTATCCAACCCCTCAGGAAGCTGCACCTCTCATTTCCTTTAACTGTATCCCATAGTTTTATGTCAAGGCAACAATCCAGAGTCAGAGTCAGACATTAACGATATTAAAGCCAATAAATTTAAATAATAAAAGAAAAAAAAAATCACTTGAGTCATATTTGCCATATTTGGGATTTCTAGCTTTGCTGCACATCATGACCATAACTAGATGTGAAAGTTGGCTAAAATTACTCAGCTTTCTCTGAAAAAAGCAAATCAGATAGACTGTGATCCTTATATACTTTTCTACTGAACTGCCAATTCCACTTAAAGTGAGATATATTAATCTCATACACACCTACAACCTAGCCTTGAGAAAGCTTTAAAGCCACAGAAGCCTACTGGATCTTCACATCTGTAATCAGGTCACTAAGTTTTGCTAATGTTAGTAATACTTTATGCTGAGATCATCTCGTCCCATACTGTAGCTAGCTAGTACTGTGTCACAAAGTGTTAGAGCCAGAGGATGGAAATGAAGATTTTGTGGAAACAGTGTGAGACAAACAACCAAATCCTTAAACCAACAATGACAAAATCCTGACAATAAAACATACCGAAACCAGGACTTAAGCAGGTGGGCTGATTAGCGGTAACAAAACTTTGGGGACATGTGGCATCAGCTTTGGCTGATGGGTAATCTAGTTCCTGGCCTAACTGTGCCACACTTCTGCTTGAAGATGTATCGTATATTTACAGCATTTGGCAGACGCCCTTATGCAAAGCAACTTTACAATTTATCCAATTTTTTATACAACTGAGCAATTGAAGACTAAGGGCCTTGCTCAAGGGCCCAGCAGTGGCAGCTTGGTGGACACATAATCGAACTCACAACCTTCTGATCAGTAGTCTAGCACCTTAACCACTAAGCTACCACATCCCCACATTGTATAAAGTATATCTGGACAGTTGATCAGAATAAATGAAAACAGTAGTCTTCTTCATAGTCACAGACTCACAACATAGTCATAGTTCCCTATTCAGTTCAAAATGGCGCACGGGGTGATGTCATATATAACGGAAGGATATGAAATTAGTTGGTGCCACACCTTCATCTTAATGTTCTCTTCATCCCTTGTTCCCATCCATTGTTTGAAAAGCCTGGACACTGGTCACATTCCCCATTGCTAGCTAAAATAAACCTGCTTTCTATTTCACAGCCGTCCAACACGTAATGAAACAATGCCGCCTGTGAATGTTGGCCTTTGATTGAGTTTTGCAAAGACACATGGAGATTCTCATATGATGATATGCGGTTGGGATGGGCCCATGCTTTCAGGCTCACATGCCTTCTCCCACCCTCACCATCTTCCTCCATCTCTCTCTCTCTCTCTCTCTCTCTCTCTCTCTCTCTCTCTCTCTCTCTCTCTCTCTCTCCCCCTCTCTCTCTCTCTCTCTCTCTCTCTGTCTTTCTAGGGAAGCAGTCATTGCAGGATGTGTCCCGAGCCTCATTTATTCTCATTCAACACTGCCAGTGCAAATATTCTATGCTAGGAAAGCTGCAATAAAATATTGAACAGGACAGTGGAATAAAGACAGGCTTGTGTTTCTTTTTTTCTTGTGAAAATACACACGAGCCAAAAATGTGCTGGGGTGAACTCATCCAGACACAGAGGGAGATTTGTTCATACATGAATATCCTGAAATGAGGCCTATGGCGTTCAGCACAGATTTATAAGAGAGTGTGAGGGAGGTCTACGCTACAATCAACAGCAATTCATCATTTTCCAATCACTGATCATCACCACCCAAACATTTCCAGCACTCACGGCGCATTAATAATGTCTTTCTCTTCTTTCTCTCATCTCTTTTTTTTTCCTTATCCAACATTGACTTCCAAACGAAAATGACACTGAAATGTGATGCATTATAAACGCTATCGTGAACACTGACTTCCAAAATCCACAACAGAAAACAAGCAAAATGTGTGAGATCCTCTGCCTCTGGGGCTTTGGTTGACTGGACTGAACCAGCTGACTGATCTGACTTACATATTCACAAAGAAACAAAGAGATAGATAGAGAGAGTAAGCCAGGAACAATCCTTGTGATGTGTTGCACCAGCGTGAGCAGGGAAATCTATGTACTTCTTGATAAACATCCATTTTCTGTACCACTTATCCTAAACATGGTGGCTGGGAACCTGGGGTCTATGGGGAACTCAGAGGACGGGATGAGTTGGGGGACAACCTGGTTGAGCTCACACTGTAGTGCACCCACTATACCCAATTAGCCTACTATGCAAGTCTTTAGACTAGGGGAGAGATCTAGAATACCCGGAGGAAGAAACTTTGGAAGCAGGGGTAGAAGATGCAAATTTCCCACACACAGGGCAAAGAAAGGAAGTGATCCACCAAACACCCGGAAACACCCGGGAGTGTGAGGCAAATGTGTAGACCAGCATGCCTAACTGTAACCCCAACCCCTCAAACACCCCCAATTTCTAACCTGAACCTCCACCACCCATTCCTCCTCCCAAAAACACCAGCTCTCCCTGTCATATGATATCTAAGACACCAGATCACCAACTCTTCGCACGCCGCTGCTCATGCAGCATCAACAAGGCAGCGTAACAAACTCAGATGAAAGTGCAGTCAGCCCTCTTCCACATACAAGCATTTGGGTGTTGTTTCCTCCAACTGCTCTTTTGTCTGGATTTTATGTATTCAAAATCACAATCTCTTGACAATAAAGTGAACATTTTGCAGCCTATGAGGCT
This sequence comes from Hemibagrus guttatus, assembly GCA_033459395.1. Taxonomy (NCBI): domain Eukaryota; kingdom Metazoa; phylum Chordata; class Actinopteri; order Siluriformes; family Bagridae; genus Hemibagrus; species Hemibagrus guttatus. The sequence continues at coordinate 3,790,304 of JAUCMX010000014.1, read as the reverse complement.
ACTTATTTTCACCAACACGTTGTCTCACCATTCTACAACATGCTTGTTTTTCTCGCTTGTCCCTAACTTGTTTCCTGACAGGAAGTGCTTCCTGTCAAAAATATTTGAAACATGCCAAGTTTGAAGCCCCCTAACAGTGTTTCTGATTACGAATACATTAATAGGACATGAACCCAACAGCGCTCAAGCTGTAAAGGTGCTAACGGCGAGAGGGGCAAGACAGCTCGGGTCAAGACCCCGTTTGGAAAGAAAAGACCAGCGTCACTTCTCAGTTAATGCTCGACCTACGTGTTGACGTGAATGGTAGAGACGGCTGCGTAGCGTCTGATGGCCAGAGGACACTCACAGATGAGACATGCCACCAAAACATGACAACCAACAAGGGTCTGATTCACCTCAAGATGGTGGCTCCAAACAGACTAAACTGATGCGAAGACATTTAGTGCAGGATAAGAAACTTAGCTTCTTCCACTGCTTGGCAATTATATATATATAAAATATAATATAATATATAAAATATAATTACATTTTTTAATTGATCGTTTTTTTCACTTTATGTCTCAAACTGGTGCATGCAAACGCTGTGTATTTTATCTCGCTTGATCATTATCTTTAGTTTCATATCACACTTCCTGTTATGAATGTGTTTCACCTCTTTGTTTTTATCTAGTATTCATCAACATTCATTTAGATCTGCTTTTGGTCTGCTATTTGTATGTTTCATAATTATTATCATTAAAACCTATGGTACAAAATAAACACTATCCACAGTTATTTAACTAATGCAATAAACAGCAGGGAAAAGGTACTAAAAGCTTCTAAAACACAAAAAATAGAACTAAAACACAGAGAATGAGAATGAAACATTCATAGAGAATGTTTAAAAAAAATAATACAAATAAATTATTCTCCTTAATAAATTCTTTCTGTTAATTATATACTGTTCCTTCTGTATCCAAAAAAATTACAGCTTGGAAAAATTTCTCAGCTGTCACCGACAGAGAAACACACAAGAGACAGATGATGGTGGTTGACTTGCAAAGTATAGAACAATAAAAAATGATTTGTATATGTTTCCTGAGGTTGTCACTTTTCAAACAGACCAACTTCACACAATTTCCACATTCATAATAATAAACTGTTCGGACAAGTTCCACACATCACTGTGCGTCAGTGTTCCTAATACAGTGGAACCTCGGCATACGAATTTAATTCATTCTGGAGGCAGAAGAAACAATGTAAATGCAGATAATCTGCTCCAGCCGGCCAAAAATATTACTAATATTACCAATTTCCAACACTGTAATCATATTTTTACAAGCATTCAATGTCAAGGGTCCTCACAGGAAGTTGTGCCACCAAGCTTGGGCTAAAAATAGAACAGACCACCCAATCTGTCAACAAAAAAACGCCCGAAAAATCAGCTAGCTTTTGAATGCATGCCGAGGGCAAAGTTGGTATCGTGGGTTGACGCTTTCGAAACAGCTATCGCTGACTGAAAAACATTTGTAAAATTCGTAAACTTGCTTCAGTTGGCTTTCTACTGAGTTTTGAACGGCTCCCAGACATACGCGCAACTTTGCTGGTGTTCGGTTCAGGTTCGTTCGTTCGTATGCTGAAAATGCTTCATAGGCCAATGCAAATTTCTTGCAAAATTTCAATTATTAAGGCAAAAATTCTTAAGGGAGGGCATCCACATGAGGTTCCACTATACTTGTAAATACTTGTACTTATTCTACCATGTTTACATACATATACATATACGTATAGGGAATACATATATTTCTACTTTGTATATATATATATATATATATATCCCTTACATATGCATGTATATATATATATTTCTAGCTATATATACCCTATATATCTAGTATGTACACTCATTTGTACTTATACTGTATTAATATTTATAGACATATTATATTTATATATAAATAGATAGTATGTAAACATGTATATATATATATACATATACACTACCGCTCAAAAGTTCTGGAACACTCAAAGATTTTATTGTTTTCCAAGGAGACACACGAAATTAGTCTGAATAGAAAAATATAGCAAAAGAACATAACATGCTGACATGTCAGAGTTAGAAATAATGATTTTGATGGAAATGATGATTGAAGGTATCGAAGATAACAACTTTTGCAGCAGTTACAGCCTGGGCATTCTAGCTGTCCATTTTTCAAGATAATCTGACGAGATTTTACCCCATGCTTCCTGGAGCATCTCCCACAAGATGGATTGGCTTGATGGAGTCTTCCTCCATAGCTGAAATAT